>SOMO01000219.1:234317-244658 GCA_028128575.1 Paedocypris carbunculus | reverse complement strand
CCATACCAATTACAATTTAAACCTTAAACATAAATGAACAATAACTTAAACTGATTAATACCAACATAAACAAACAGGGTGACTTGATTTTTAGGTTTCCTTTACCACCAAGGATGTCTGAATTTTTTTTTTTTCTACAGGATTAAAGAGCATCTGAGCAGGTGTTCTATCATTTTTTCCCAGCGCCGCTTTAGTATCTCAATGGGCCCGAAATAACCACAGTTGACTTTATATGAAACCCAAAATTGGGTTTCTACTCATTTCTATTTTTTCATTTTTCTCTCATTTCTTCCCCCCGACTTATAAGGGGGTCTAAACAAAATATCACAATCTCACCGCTGAAGTGGGGGGGTCGACTTATAAGCGAGTAATCACGGTAAATTAATTAATGAATAGCTTGAAATACTTCAGAAAATAAAAAAAAAAACAAATACATTAATACATGACGTATTATTAAACTAGCAAGACAAGTCCGAATTATTATAACAGTAAGCTAAGACTATTGGTCTTCAGAGATATGTCTGTTATCTATAGTTACAGATTTAAATCTTCTCAATCTGACAATTAATACAGGTGGCCTAAAAGGACTCACGTAATGGTTTTTAATAAAGCTCTTCACTGTTCCAGACCTCAGGGCAACAAAGTCCATCAGTGATCTGAGAAGAACAGTGCATAAGCTCAGTTGTGGTCCAGTAGCAGGAAGTTTAACAAATAAGATGCTCGTTGGATTCACAGTCTACAGTTGTTTGCTTCCACAAATAAAGTGTCCTCAAGCAGGAGACTGACACCAGAACTAATAATGCTAATTATGTAATACATTAACATTAGCGGAATAATACTTGATGTGTATGTTTCCTAACCCTTCTGAAATAAAAAGGAGATACACCTAAAAGTGAAACTCCGAGTCCACTTGGTTATTGCTAACTATGTAGTTGTAATTGACACAACAAATCATCACCAGATGTATTTGGCACCACCAAAGACCCTCAAGGTCACTTTACAGAAGACAACATGGCCACACACGTACTTTTTGTCCGCTCACACTCGGACATCGAGACCATACACACTCACACTCCTGTTAAATCACATCACCAATGGCATAACTACGTCCCTGATAACACACCAGGGTAACCAAAGCACATAGGTACACTCAGATATGAAACATGAAATTGAAAATGCTATCGATAAAGCAGACTCGCAGAAACGGATACGAGACGGAGTAGCTTAGCTTCTTTAGATTAGCAATTGAAAACGCCAACAATACAAGAAGATTGGAACAAGAACATATTGTTGTGTGTTTCTCTGGAACATCGAGTCCATCCACTGTAAAAGCTTGCAATATTTAAGCGTTTTTGGCCATTTTGTCATATACAGTGAGGTCAATAAGTATTTGATCACCCTGTGATTTTGCAAGTTCTCCTACATAGAAATCATCGAGGAGTGTAGAATTTTCGGCATAGGTGTATTTCCACTGTAAGAGACAGGACTCAGTCTGTAGAGCGCTAGTGTTGGATCATGGGTTCAAACACTGGATCATGAGTTCGATTCCCAGGGAAAGCAAGAATTTGTTAAATTGTAACAATTGTAATGAAATGTAAGTCGCTTTGGATAAAAGCGTCTGCTAAATGACTGTAAAGTAAAGAATCTAAAAATAAAAATTCGGAAATCACATTGTATGATTTTTTAAGAATTTATTTGTGAGTTACTATGTCAAATAAGTATTTGATCACTTGAGTCAAAAATGTTTANTGAGTGGGGAACTGCTGTTTGGGACAAGAGTGACCCCTGCTGTTCGTCTTTTCAGCTCTTTTCTGCAGAACTCTCCAAGATGTTCGATCGATCGGCTCATGGACAGGAGGCTGCTCGGAAGCTGTCTGAACTGAGACAGGGAAAGTCATCTGTTTCAAACTATTCCATACAGTTCCGGACCCTAGCAGCCCGCTGCTCGTGGAACGAAGCAGCTTTGTGGCATCGTTTTCTTCATGGACTGAATGAGGAGATTATGGATGAGATCTACGCTTTAGACTTGCCCCCACGTCTAGAGGATCTGGTCGAGCTGGCCATTCGGGTGGATTCCCGCCTGCAGAGGCGCAGAGACCGGCGTCGCCATCTGCCCAGCTTCCCTCCTGTAACCTCAACATCTCTACTCCCACACTCGGTGGCTTCATCAGATCCTGAGCCCATGCAAGTCGGGAGAATGAGGCTGTCCCGCCAAGAGAAGCTGCGCAGGATGGAGAACGGACTCTGCCTGTACTGCGGAGGCTCCGGTCATCTCGTCTCAGGCTGTCCAGTAAAAGAGAGAACCCACCAGTAGAAGCAGGGTTACTGGTGGGAGGAACTCGCCTTCCTAAAAACCCTGTCACCTCCACTACACTCCAGGGCAGACTGCAGTGGGGTAAGGAGCAACATGAGGTTCGAGCACTTCTGGACTCAGGGGCTGAGGGGAACTTTTTGGACAAATCGTTAGCATTGAGGTTAAGTGTTCCCATCATTCCTCTTTCGTGTCCGCTGGTTGCCACCTCTCTGAGCGGGTCGCGTCTTCCCTGTATCACTCACACCACTGAGAAGCTAACACTGTTTTTGTCCGGAAACCATTCTGAAACCATTTCGTTTTTTATCATTGACTCTCCTGTGGCCGAACTGGTGTTGGGTCACCCTTGGTTTGTGATCCACAACCCTCACATTAACTGGGCGGCGGGTAGTGTAGTCTCGTGGAGTACGTCATGCTATGCATCGTGTCTTGTCTCTGCTCCCTCGGTTCCCTCAAGCTCTGTGTTGCAGGAGGAGCCCTTGGACCTGTCTACGGTCCCGGAGGCCTACCATGACCTTCGTGGCGTGTTTAGCAGGTCTCAGGCTGCCTCTCTTCCCCCGCACCGTCCGTATGATTGCGCAATAGAGTTATTGCCCGGGGCCTCACCACCCAAGGGACGTATCTATTCCCTTGCTGTTCCTGAGAGGGAGGCCATGAATAGATACATCTCTGATTCTCTAGCAGCCAAGATCATTCGTCCCTCTTCCTCTCCAGCTGGGGCGGGGTTCTTTTTTGTGAAAAAGAAGGACGGCACCTTGCGCCCTTGCATAGATTATCGGGGGCTGAATGACATCACGGTTAAGAGGGCGTACCCTCTGCCGTTGATGTCTTCGGCCTTTGAGCGTCTGCAGGGGTCCTTGTTTTTCACAAAATTGGACTTGCGCAATGCTTACCACCTAGTTCGGGTGAGGGAGGGTGACGAATGGAAGACCGCCTTTCACACCCCTACCGGTCACTTTGAGTATTTAGTGATGCCTTTCGGTTTAGCCAACGCCCCGGCGGTTTTTCAAGCTCTTGTCAATGACGTACTGCGAGACATGATTGATGACTTTGTGTTTGTCTATTTAGATGACATTCTGATTTTTTCTCACTCTCTTCAGGACCATATCCAACATGTCAGGCGAGTTCTCCAGAGGCTGCTAGAGAATGGACTTTATGTTAAGGTAGAGAAGTGCGTGTTCCATTCGCAATCTACCTCTTTTTTAGGTCACATCATTTCACCAGAGGGGACGCAGGTGGACCCAGCCAAAGTTAAGGCGGTGATTGATTGGCCGATTCCAGAGAACCGCAAGGCCCTTCAGCGATTTTTAGGTTTCGCCAACTTTTATAGGCGATACATCAAGAATTATAGTCAGCTCGCCGCACCTCTGACAAGTCTAACCTCCAGTAAGGTACCTTTCCAGTGGTCAAAAGAGGCCCACGAATCTTTTTCTAACTTGAAGAGACGTTTTGTTTCAGCTCCAATTTTGATGGCACCCGATCCATCTTTACCGTTCTTGGTGGAGGTGGACGCGTCAGAGGTGGGGGTAGGGGCGGTCCTGTCGCAGCGTTTCCCCTCTGATGGAAAGGTGCATCCCTGCGCGTTTTATTCACATCGTCTCACTAGCACAGAGCGCAATTACGATGTCGGTAACCGGGAGCTATTGGCCGTTAAGTTAGCCCTGGAGGAATGGCGTCACTGGCTAGAGGGTTCGGGGGTCCCTTTTGTTGTGTATACAGATCATAAAAACCTAGAGTATATCAGATCGGCTAAACGGCTAAACTCGCGCCAGGCCCGATGGGCGTTGTTTTTTGGGCGATTCGATTTTACCATCTCGTACAAACCGGGGTCCAAGAATATAAAGCCAGATGCTCTCTCGCGGGTTTATGACAGAACGGTTACACCTATTCCCCAAGAGACCATTGTACCGGCTGCTCGTGTACTCGCGGCGGTGGCTTGGGAGATTGAGGCAAGGGTTCGCATGGCCTTACAAGGTGTAACACCACCTCCCGAGTGCCCACCTCGTCGACTTTTCGTCCCGAGTAAGCTCCGGTCTGCAGTCATCCGATGGTGTCATGATTCCAAGCTGGCTTGCCACCCGGGGGTGAGACGTACGTTAGCTTTGGTCAAGCAACGCTTTTGGTGGCAGTCCGTAGCTCGAGACGTTCAACGTTTTGTCGGTGCCTGTTCTGTCTGCGCGGTTTCTAAGACATCCTGCCGCCCTCCTATGGGGCGCCTTCAACCGCTGCCAGTTCCTTCGAGACCCTGGTCCCACATTGCCGTTGATTTTGTCACTGGTCTTCCATCTTCAGATGGCAACACGGCAATTCTCACGGTAGTGGACAGGTTCTCGAAGGCAGCTCATTTTATACCTCTGCCCAAATTGCCAACGGCTCGGGAGACTGCGGTAACTGTCGTGGATCACGTTTTTCGAATCCATGGCCTCCCGACGGACGTGGTTTCGGATCGAGGCCCCCAATTCGTTTCCAGGTTTTGGAGAGAGTTCTGTCGTTTGCTAGGAGCGTCTGTTAGCTTGTCATCTGGCTTTCATCCGCAGAGTAACGGTCAGGCTGAGCGGGCTAACCAGGAACTAGAGAGGAAATTGCGGTGTTTAGTCTCGCAGAACCCGTCCTCTTGGAGCAAGCAGCTGACCTGGGTAGAATACGCCCACAATTCATTGCCGTCATCTTCGGGTCTTTCTCCGTTTGAATGTAGTTTGGGTTACCAGCCACCTTTATTTTCAGATCTAGAATCCGAGGTTGCGGTCCCCTCTGCACACGCCTTTGTTAGGCGATGTCGCCACACTTGGAGAAGGGCGCGGAAGGTCCTGCTCAAAGTGGGGCGACAAATGAAGGCCCAGGCCGATCGTCGCAGATCTAAGGAGCCGTCATATCATGTCGGTCAGAAGGTATGGCTCTCTTGTAAGGACTTGCCTTTACGAGCCGCTTCAAGGAAGCTGGCGCCCAAATTCATTGGACCATTTCCTGTGACCAAAGTCATTAGTCCAGTGGCAGTGCGGCTAAGACTTCCTCCTGCTTATGGCAGAATCCATCCTGTCTTCCATGTATCCAGAATCAAACCGGTAATTTTTTCTAACATTAACACCCCTGTTCCAGTTCCTCCCCCACCCCGGCTTGTAGACGGGGAGCCAGCCTACTCTGTTCGCCGGATCCTAGACTGTAGGCGGAGGGGTCGCGGGTTCCAGTATCTGGTTGATTGGCAGGGGTACGGCCCGGAGGAGAGGAGCTGGGTCCCTGCTCGTGACATACTGGACCGCTCCCTCATCCAGGATTTTCATCAGCGGGCAAATACCTTGCCACAGATCGCCAGGAGGCGTTCCTAGGGAAGGGGCACTGTCACGATCGCGGTATCTTCGGGTCGTTCGCAGGTCTGTNACAGACGATTTGGATAGATAGAAAGATAGATAGATCATTTAGATAGACAGACAGACAGATCATTTTGATAGATAGATAGACAGAGAGATGCGGGTGAGACATCTATCTACCTATCTCTCATTCTTTCAATTATCTGTTGCTATAGATTATCATTTTAATATTACATTAATTATTTATATTTAAATGAACGAATGAATGAATTTGTAAAATATCGATCTTTTGCTACGTTTAAGTGATTTGAAGAGTTAACAAAACGAAAGAAAAATATGAAATGTGAAATTAAAACGTGAAAGGTGAAACAACTAAAACTGAATCACTTTTCAAAGTTGCGTTTATTATCACAATATGTTTAAAGGGCATTTTAGCCTCGTTCCATCAGTGCAAATTCATTCTTCGGCATTTGACTGTTTTGACAGCAAGTCAAAACAATCGCAAAGACATTTTGTTCATATAAAGAGAAAGACTTTTTTACAGATGAAGTTTGGGATCACAGCCACTGTCTTTTATTTTGTAAATCTGTGCGGCACAATACATATTTAGCTTGGACAGACTTAAGGACTTTTCTTGTATATAAAAGCACGTGTGTCATTATCCCCTTTCACACATACAGACTGGCCGGTGTAGGTACCAAATCAAAGATTTTACACCCGAGCCGATTTGGCACCTACACAGTCATGTGTGAACAGACAAACGTCGCTAAATTAGTTAGTCCGTGCATTATGCCGTGAATTAGTCACCGAAAACACCGGGATTGTGTGGCTGTGTGAATAGTTCTTTTCCGGTAAAATGCGTAATTTTCCAGGTAACAGTGCTAACAGTTCTAACAGTGCTAACAGTGCTAACAGTTCTAACAGTGCTAACAGTGCTAACAGTGCTAACGGTTCTAACAGTGCTAACGGTTCTAACAGTGCTAACAGTGCTAACAGTGCTAACAGTGCTAGCAGTGCTAACAGTTCTAACAGTGCTAGCATTGCTAACAGTTCTAGCAGTGCTAACAGTGCTAGCAGTGCTAATAGTTCGAACAGTGCTAACAGTTCTAACAGTGCTAGCAGTGCTAATAGTTCTAACAGTGCTAACAGTGCTAACGGTTCTAACAGTGCTAACGGTTCTAACAGTGCTAACAGTGCTAGCAGTGCTAACAGTGCTAGCATTGCTAACAGTGCTAGCATTGCTAACAGTTCTAGCAGTGCTAACAGTGCTAGCAGTGCTAATAGTTCGAACAGTGCTAGCAGTGCTAATAGTTCTAACAGTGCTAGCAATGCTAACAGTGCTAACAGTTCTAGCAGTGCTAACAGTGCTAGCAATGCTAACAGTGCTAACAGTTCTAGCAGTGCTAACAGTGCTAGCAATGCTGACAGTGCTAACAGTGCTAACAGTTCTAGCAGTGCTAACAGTGCTAGCAATGCTGACAGTGCTAACAGTTCTAGCAGTGCTAGCAGTGCTAATAGTTCTAACAGTGCTAGCAATGCTAACAGTGCTAACAGTTCTAGCAATGCTAACAGTGCTAACAGTTCTAGCAGTTCTAGCAGTGCTAGCAGTGCTAATAGTTCTAACAGTGCTAGCAATGCTAACAGTGCTAACAGTGCTAACAGTTCTAACAGTTCTAGCAGTAGCTAACAGTGCTAATAGTGCTAACAGACCCAAACTGATGGGACACTCACCTTGGGCGGAGGGATTGGTCAGCAGGTTGTGGCGTTTCTTGGACAGGAAGTAGAAGAGGCGCCAGTCATGCGGGGGTCTGGAGGCGTGGCAGGGGCGGAGCCCTTCCCTCCGGCAGCGCTCCTTCCAGTGCGCCGCGCTGTCCACCAGCTCCTTCCACTCCTGACACACCAGCCGACACGCCCGCACCACCTGATGAGCCGGCAGCTTCAGCAAGATCTCCTCCGTCACCGCCAGAGGAACGGCCGTCTGAACACACAGCAGCGTCACTTCCTGTCCACTGCCGCTCACGCTCAACCAATCAGCTTCACTTCCTGTCCACTGCCGCTCACTCTCAACCACACACACCATCTTCACTCTTTCCCGCTGTTTCCTCTCTTTTCTCTACTTCTCATTCATGTCGTTCTTCCTTCTGCCTTCCTTCTCTCCCTCTTTCCTCCTGACTCTCATTTTTCTTTCTTTTTCTCTTTCCTTCATTCCTTCTTGCATTATTTTTCTCTATCATCCTCCTTCTCTCATTCCTTTCATTCTTCCTTTCTTTTTCTCATTATTCCATTCATTCTTCCGTTTTCTCTCTTTCCCTATTTTTCTCATTCCTATCCATCTTTCTTCATTTAATTTGTTTTATTTCTGTACCACTGTTCATTCATTCATTTCTTTCTCTCTTTATTTTCTTTCTTCCATTTTCTCTCTTTCAATCCTTCCTTCTTGCATTAATATCTTCCTTCTCTCTTTCTATCTCTCATTCCTTTCATTCTTTTTTCATTTTTTCTTTATTGCCTTCATTCTTGTCTCTTTAATTCTTTCATTTTTGCAATATTGTTCTATATTATCATCCTTCTCTCTTTCCCCCTGTCTCTCATTCCTTTAACACTTTTTTTCTTCCTCGCTTTTTCTCCCTTCATTCTTCTGTTTTCTTTCTTTCAAACCTATTTCTCAGTTATCTTTCAACCTGGAAAAATTTGAATTTGAATTCTTTCAATTTTTTCCACCTCCCTGCATTCATTTCCTCGATTGTTTTCCTTCCTTCTCTCTCTTTCCTTACTTCTCTCATTCCTTCCATTCTTCTTTCTTTCTGTCATTCTCTTTTCTTCCGTTTTGCTCATTCATTTCAACTTTCCCTAACATTTACTGTACCACTTCTTCTCGCTCTTCCTTCTTTCTTTTGTCCACTGTTCTATTAGTTGCAAAATTATCTAACAGTAATTTTTAAGACATATAAATGCTTCATAACCATTTTTTTAATGGTTTAATTTTTTAAATCATTTTAATGCAAATATTGGTACTTTCCACTAAAAATAGCCACGTTCTATTTCATTTCGGTTAGTAACAGAAAAACATCCAGATAAATTATTCAGCTTGATTGTGGTTGGATGAGATGTGTAAACCACAAAGCTGATCTTTAATGTGTGTTCTGTGATTAAATGATGTTATCTCCATTATGTCACTCCAACAAAGGTCATTGATAACAAGCTTCTGATGTGACTTTCTTCACCAGTACAATATTAGTCATCATTTTCCACTCAGAAACACGTTGATGCTTATTCGCGCACATATATGGCTCTTTAATGTGTTTGCATATTAATAAAATGCATTGGTTTTTTAACTGAATTGTATAAGGCAATTTTAAAATAACAGTATAACCACATACCATTAATAATGTCATTTTTATTGGCCCTTTGTTGTCCATGCTTTACTTTTATACTTCAAGTCGCTAAACGTACTTTTACTTGAGTAAAAAGGTTGAACTGATACTTTTACTTCCACAGAAGTCTTTTTTAACTTCTGTATCTACACTTGTACTCGAGTAATGAGCAGACTGAATTTAGATGTTATTTGAGGAACCTTTTCCTTGAGGAAACAGCTTCGCTTTAATGAGTATTGAATTGTATAAAGCAAAAAAGACAATGCAACTTCTAAATCATCAAATACTGTAAATACTTGTGAGAGAGTTAAAAGTCCCATCAACATGAATAAAAACGGACTATTTTAAACATTATTTTAAAATAACATTCCAACATATATTTGAATGATTTAGACGACAAATATGATTCAAACGTTTTGTTTGCAAATGCGAATCTAATTCTAAAGAAACGAAACGGCTTTTCCCCCTGATGACGTCACGTAACGCGGAAGTAACTTGCGAACTGCGAAGGCAGATATCCTTCACAACTCCCGCTGCCTTTTCATTCACACGCAAAACTTTGAGTCCAAACAACGTCCGTTTGAAAAATAAAGCCGCGAGGTTGTGATTTAGACGTGTTGATTAACTCACCATTTTCGACCGTTTCCTGTCCGGACGCGTCACGTTTGTTTCCTGTCTCCGCGCTGTGGTGCGCACGTGTTCAAAACGCGACGAGTGACAGTAAAAAGATGATTTAAAACAAACGTTCTTTAGACGAGCACCAATCGAAAGCGCGCTAATCAGGCTCCCGGGTGACGTCACACGCCCCGCCCCCTGCGGGTGGAGCAAGACGACCAGATTTACAGTACTGTACTGTATAAGACCTTTACATTTACTAGAATAAAAATAACACTCAATTTGATTGATTTGTCCATCACTGTTTTTTGTATTATAAAAATATACTCAAAATACATTTTATTATTTTTCTGATATAGGAGTTGAAGTCGAAATCAAGTCGTGATTCTATCGCTATTAGTATTATTGCAGCATGCGCCGGATGTTTGTAACGCTTGGAGAAGGTCTGAGTTTGGAGCTTGTGTTGGTCTCTGTGAGGCTCTTCACATCTGATGGTTTTGATGAGTTATTCCGCTAGAGGGCAGCAGAGACGAACGGGAGACACTAGGTAAACACATACAGTACTTGCTTAATTACTAATAAATTAACAGTACAAAATAAAAGACAGTACTAATAAATTCATTGCTTTACTTTTGGCTACTTTGTACTTGTACTATCTGAAAGATTTTTATCTTTCGTGGAGGCTTTGTCATCATTTAAATCAGTCAGGTGTTCCATCATGGTCGAGATGGTGCAG
>SOMO01000219.1:207212-218576 GCA_028128575.1 Paedocypris carbunculus | reverse complement strand
TAATTACAGTAATTCATTGTATTTACTACAGTAGTGTACTATTTTACATGTTACGGTCTTTGGCTGTTGCTCTTTTTTTTACGGTAATTTCGACTTTTTTTATAGTGCAGTAAAGTGAAATATTAAATGTAATGGGTAATAAAAATGCTATTAGACAGTTTATATTTGAGGTTATTAGGAGTAATAGGACAATATTGGATGAGCAAAATGCATACTTTTTACAGAAATTGCAGTATTTACATACTTTCACAGTACAGCTGTCTCAATAATACTGCAAAAAATACTAAACTATACAAGATTAGTACAATTCGCATAACAATTCATTCATACCAAGCTTTTCCAAGTAAACAGTGTTGTTTGATTGAAATTTTGCGGTTAAATTTAATGATGTTTGCTGTACAATAAGCAACAACTCCATGTAATCTTAACAGAAGAAAATGTTTTAAGGGCAGTATAGTAATGCCATTTCAACAGAAAACAGTGGTTAGATAAAATGTTTTTTTTTTAACTATTTGAAACTGTAAAATTTACAGAATGTTCCGTTTTTTCCGTAAAAACGACAGAACCTTAAGATGCAAAACTGAGTCTGCAACAGCACCACACAATAACTATGAACAAAGATACTTTTATTCTTATTTATTAAGGTTCAACTTACAAATGAAAATGAAACTGGAAGATAAAGCAACAAAGAAACACAAGTTTCACTCCAACTGAGAGGAATTAAGTTCTAACTAAACACGCACAAAAGAAAAAGAAATAAACAGAAAAAATAACCTTACTCCCTGACTGTTAGAATAGGAGGTTTCGTTAATATTATAAATCAGTCATTATCTTACCACGGTGGCGCACATCTCTCATTCAGCAGTCCTCTTGAAAACGGATTCGTGCGTCATGAATTTGAATGAGCAAACTCGTCATTAAAAAATATTTTCCGTTTCAAAAATTCTCAAGCTCGACTTTTAAACAAAGGTGTACTTTTTCACAAAATAAACAATTTCACTCCACCCAAAGTTAAAGAAGAGAAAAGACATGAAAGAGATTACTACCCTCTTATATAATAATCCGTCACAATAGCTAAAACTAAATTGCACCTGGCGTAAAACTAAAAAATGCTAAAAACTAAAAAATGCGTAAAACCATTGCACCTGGTAAGTTGCTAAGGCAATGATCCAGTTAATTGATCAACACCAGAGAAAAAAACAGATTCTTGCCTGATAAAAATAGTATCCCACTTCTGACACCAAACTCTTAGAATTGGCGGCTTTTTAATATTATAAGTCAAAGTTATTATTTTACCATAGCCAAGCACATTACTCTCATTCGGCAGTTCTCTCGAAAACGGATCCGTTGAGAATAACAGTTTGGTTTATTCCATTGCAAAAACACTAAAGACAATACGGGATGAGTTTAGTTTTATACCTAATATTATGTCACATGACATGATCAGGAACCGGAGTCTGGGACTCTTCTTCCTCTCCGAATCCCAGGAGATAACAGTCTGGGAGTCACTGCTGACTGGGCCCTCTTCTCCAGCCTTCTCAAAACATTCAGCTTCGAATCCAACTAGCAAACACTTAAGCACTTTATGCATTATTATCCCTAAGCTATCAAACATCAGAAAAAGGAGTAGAGCAAAGAAACATAAATCGGTACACAACACCTTAACGGGACTCTCAGCAGTCAGCGTGTCAAGCAGAAATATTGTCAGCTCTGACCACGCAACCATAGTAACTCGGGGTGTGACGAGATCTCGTGGTACGAGATCTCGCGAGATCCAATGCTTCTCACGAGATGAGATAGCGAGAATTTTTGGCGCCATTTTTTGCTATATTTGCAATACCGTGGATACTGTGATAATTAATGGATTTGATTTTTATATAAGTATATAAACCCTTTAATACAGTATAACACATTCGTTTCGTTACAAGTTGTAACTTACAACTATCAATGACGGCACGGACATTGCTAATCGAACACAGAAAGCAGTGTGAACATTCAGACTGAATGCCCCGTGACGCGCATATGCGCTGCTCCGTTTTCTGCGCTGTGCCTTTAAGAGAAGCGGCTGTATGACGCGCGCGAGAAGATCTGCTTGTTTTGCTTTGAACAAAGTCTGTTTTCGGTTGGAAGTCATTATTTCACGTAAAAAAAGAAAAGAAAGCGAAAAGAAAAGCGACGAATACCAGAAATAAAGCTACCGTAGGAAGCTCGCTCTCTCTCTCTGTCACTCTCCCGCTCTGTCTCTCTCTCTCTCTCTCCCCCCGGCTCTGTCTCTCTCTCTCTCTCTCTCTCTCTCTCTCTCTCTCCCGCTCTCTCTCTCTCTCCTCTCTATAATTGACTGGACAGTGACACTTTCAATAAATATGGTTTATAGAGCTAAAATGAACACAGTGAATTTAATCATAATGAAGTACATTGATGTTGAGTTGAACTTGATGCCAAAATGATTCTACCATTCTATACAATTTACGTATGGATTTTCTATACTATTGACAGTTAAAAAATTTTGTGAAATGACTTCGCAATTTATGGCATCATATTTTGTATGATCAATATTATGTTGGTTATCTGGTTATCACTGCATGCAATTGGTGAAAATAGAAAGAGCTAAATGCATCAACAGTTTTGAATGCTTTGGTTAAATAAAATACAGATAAAATATGGCTCTCCTTATATTTTATCGAAGGTTTTTTTTATTTTAAAAAAAAATCAAAATCTCGTCTCGTTCTCGTGAGCCTAGTGTCTCGTCTCGTCTCGTGGAAAAAGTGTCTCGTCCCACCCCTAATAGTAACCCATCTTGATAGCCACAAACACCTGCCAGTAACATCAAGTTTTGACCAACAGAATGTCACAGGATTCAGCAGAGCAACATTTCATATACAAAGGACACCAAAGAACTTAGTAATACATTTGAAAATACATTTGGATACAAAACATAAGAGTATAAATTCGGTGGTTCAGCTCTGAGACCTGATGTGACAATAAAACACAACATCTTGAACCTTCCAACAAGGAACTGAGGTCACACTAGAATTACAGAGAAGCCATCTAGAAGGCCGAGCTTCAGAAGAATATTGATAGCATCATAAAATTTGTATTGGATGAGAAACAGAGACACTCAACCACAAAATCTCAAACATGAAACAGTTCTCACCAGTGTGACTTCAAGTGATATTTAAGAGGTGTGGCATGTGAAAAACTCCTGTCACACTGAGAACAGGAGAAGGGTTTCTCACCAGTGTGAATCCTCATGTGACAAATAAGAGTTGATCTTACTGAGAAACGTTTGCCACACTGAGAACAGGAAAACGGTTTCTCACCAGTGTGAATCCTCATGTGACAATTCAAAGAGAATCTATGTCGGAAACTCTTGCCACACTGGGAACAGGAAAAAGGTTTCTCACCCGTGTGAATCAGCATGTGGCGATCCAGAGCCCATCTACCGTGGAAACTCACGCCACACTGAGAACAGGTGAATGGTTTCTCACCAGTGTGAATCCTCATATGCAATTTTAAATCTTGTTTTTGTGTGAAACTCTTGTCACACTGAGAACAGGAGAACGATTTCTCACCAGTGTGAATCATCATGTGGACGTTTAGATTTTGTTTTTGTGTGAACTTCTTGTCACACTGAGAACAGGAGAACGGTTTCTCACCAGTGTGAGTCATCATGTGACGAGTCAGACCTTGTTTTGTTGAAATACTCATGCCACACTGAGAACAGGAGAACGGTTTCTCACCAGTGTGATTCATCATGTGAAGTTTCAGACCTTCTTTTTGATTGAAACTTTTGCCACACTGAGAACAAGTGTACGGTTTCTCACCATTGTGAATCATCATGTGAAGTTTCAGACTCTCTTTTTGAGTGAAATGTTTGCCACACTGAGAACAGGAGAACGGTTTCTCACCATTGTGAGTCATCATGTGACGATTCAGACCTGGTTTTTTTGTGAAACTCTTGTCACACTGAGAACAGGAGAATGGTTTCTCACCAGTGTGAGTCATCATGTGACAATTCAGACCTTGTTTTTTTGTGAAACTCTTGTCACACTGAGAACAGGAAAACGGTTTCTCACCACTTCTGAAGTGGCTCTGTACATGACTCGGGGCAGTGAAAGTCTGATCATGTTCGGGACTTTTGTGTTTCCTAGTTTTTGTTTGAATTTGAAGGTGTCTGCTGAGTTCTTCTACTGAATGAAAACCCTTTTGACAGTTGTTGAAAAGCTCTAGGTGTGTAATCTCCACTTCACATGGTTCTTCTTTTCTCTTCTTCACCAACTGCTTCAAGGCTGCAAAAAAAAACAAAATCATTAAACTATTAAAATGGGTTATGAATTAACCATAACAGGAAATAATCATGCAACAATGAAAGGCAATCGTCTCCAAATTCAGACTGATCTGGTCACAATGACCAGATGTCACAAAACAGCATCTACCGTATTTACGCAAATATAAGCCCCCCGTTTTCTAATTTTAGACACTCAAAAACTTGGGGGGTGCTTATAATCGCCAAATTAAAACATGCGGGTAAATATGAGTAGAGTTTACATGCTTCGCTAGTTCTTTTCATTCTTTCAAAAATGGCGTTGCGGGACACAAGCCGAGCAGACAATGGCAAAAAAAACCTCGATTAAAGTCGTCAAATCTGTCGGAAACAAAAAAGGAAACCGCGGTCTTCGTCTTTAGGACACATTTTGGCTTCAGGAAAAAGCCCCTCCGTGGAAAGAACAGATCGTCCAGAAAAAGTGACGCGTCAAACAGCTTGTCAGTGGCGCGTTGAACAGCTTTTAGCTCTGTTAGCGTTAGCCAAAGATCAGTTCAAGTTCAAGCTCATTTGTGAAGGCGCTTTTCACAGTTACAACTGTCTCAAAGCTCATGTTTGAAAATGTAAAAAAGATTGATGCATTTTATTTATTTGTTCGTTGGTGTTAAGATAATGGCTTTGACAACTGAGCAAGCACTTATGCGACAGTGGCCAGGTAAAAAAAAAACCTCTCCGACAGAAAGCGGGGTAAATAAAACCCTGAGGAGAACCCGGCTTACTGGTGCCACACTACAAAATCAGTGCGTTGACGATGGTTCCAGAGTCTCTCTCCTGAGTGGCAAAGAGGCGGCTCCATCCCTGCACGTAAAACAGCGGGCTACAGGGGTCCAGGGGGCATCATTGAAAAGATTAACTCAAAATTCCATCCAAGATTCCATCTTCCCGAGCGATCTGATTGAAATCATATCCATCTGGTGACACCGACACACCTTCAGGCGATTGTACAGCACTCAGTGCTCAAGAGAGGAGTGAAACATGGGAAATAATCAAAGCATCATGGATAAAATGGAGTGCCATAATTAAAGCTTTTGAGAGTCTTATGAGGTGCAGGTGTCATTCAATTCCGAGAAACTAGACTATACGATTATCTTAACTTATTTGACATGTTATTATTACAGGTCAATATGTGCTTCATGGAAAAACTCGTCTTCACTTAAATTGACTGATTCTGAGTCTCAAATTGTGCTAGGCAGAGCATTCCATAGTTTGGGTGCTATATGTGCATCTTCCTTCCTTGTAGATTTTGGAGATTCGCGATATTATAAGCTGGCCGGAGATTTGTGAGCGCAGCAGTCTCGGAGACTCATAGTAAGTGATGAGCTCACTGAGATATAGAGGAGCTAAACCATTTAGTGCTTTATATGTGATCAAAAGAATTTTAAACTGAATGCAAAATGTTTCAGGTAACCAGTGTAGCGACATTAACACTGGACTAATATGGTTATACCTTTTTGTTCTGGTGAGTAATCTAGCAGCTGCATTCTGAACTAACTGAAGTTTATCTATTAGTTTAGCAGAAGAATCTCTCAGAAGACCATTACAGTAAACTAACCGTCATAAACGTATGTAACGGTCTTTCTGCATCTGGTCGGGAAAGCATGTGACGCAGTTTTGAGACATTCCTGAGGTGGAAAAACGCGGTTTTACAGACTTTGTTTACGTGACTTTCAAGAGAAAGTTTACTATCAAAATGACACCTAGGCTTTTCAATTTGTGGGGTTGATGAGAGTTTAAGCCTGGTAAGTAATAATTCGGTTTTGTCAGCATGAGACAATTACTTGTCATCCAATCACTAAAGTCAATCTAGTATATTGGAGAATTTTGAGATTTCGTTAGGCTGTGCAGAGATATAAATTTGTGTGTCATCTGCGTGACAATGGACGTACAGCGTTGTCCTGAAACAACTTTTTCAAGAATTTTCGATATAAATGGAAGGTTCAAAATTGGTCAACAATTAGTGATCTCATTTGCATTCAGATGAGGCTTCTTAATAAATGGCTTTATGACGGCCTGTTTGAACGCTTGTGACCTAAAATAAGTGACAAATGTATGATATTTAATATTTGTTCGATAACCAAGGGTAGGAATTCTTTAAATAATAAGGTTGGTATAAGGTTGAGTAAGCAGGGTGTCGTCTTGGTGATCATCTCAGTGAGCTCATCAGGGCTGATCGGTTTGAATGTGCTGAGCTTGACAGCGGATGGGTTTACTTTCGGTATAACCAGTTGTAGGTTAGTAGGTGATGATACAATTTTCATTAGATTAGATTAGATAGACTTTATTTCAGTGTTCAGCAGCAGCAAAAAAAAAAAACAGAGAAAGAAAGAAGTTTTTAACAGAAACAAATAAAGACAATTTAAAATGACAATGGTGAAGGCTCAAATGCAAGAAGCAATAAAAACAAGAGAAAGAAACAACAATAAAAGGGTTGTGCAAAAAAACAACTGTACTAAAACAATGGTGTGATTGTGAGGAGATAAAAATATAATGTGCAATTCCAAAATACAATAGAGCAATTTTGAGTGACTCTGTAATGCACTTACAATACAGTGTTAAAGAGTCTTATTGCCGTGGGAAGAAAGGATATACGGTAATGGTCCTTCTTGCACTGGGATCATTCTAATACAGTATTAGTAATTTTGTCATTAAAGTTGATAAAGTCAACACTAGTGAGGTGTGGGGAGGGGAACATGGAGTCTACTGTGCCTTTTTTCTTTGTTAACGGAGCTACGGTAAAGAGATAACAAGGGTTATTCTGATATTCAGAGATAATTTTACTAAAACATGTTGATCTTGTGGATTTTAGGGCCTGTTTATACGAGATTATACTGTTATCCCAGGCACAGCAAAAAACTTCGAGTTTAGTTTTTCTCCATTTCCTTTCTAGTTTCCTGCTGGAGATTTTAAGGGCTTTTAGTTCATTTGTGTACCATAGAACTTTGTTTTTCGTGTTTAGACTCTGTTGCCCTTCTTAGGGAAAAAAAAATAAAGTACTTGAGTAAGATTTAAGGCTGCAGTCATATCCTCAAGCTCTTTCCGAGGTATAAACCCAAATGCTAAGATCAGGGAGACGTTTTATAAAGTGATCTTTAGTGCTGGAACTAATCACACACCAAAACTTTATCTGCCTCATGAACGGCAACACCGTATGAAAGAATCAAATCTAATAGTATGCCAACAACGTTTTGCTTTAAACCAACAGAGTTTAGAATATCATTAAAAGAGCGAGTTAGAGAGTCACTAACATTATCGTGGTGAATGTTAAAGTCGCCCAGTATATTCACTATATCTGATCTAATAATGAGTTCTGCTAGTAATTGCCCCAAATCATTTATAATGTCAGTATTGTGCTTTGGTGGTCTGTAAACTCTTACAATAAGTATTGATTCCCGATTCATATCTGGTAGCTCCATGTGTAGCACTAACAGTTCAACGGAGCAGGATTTAAAGTTGGATTTTTATTCATCTTGAAATCATTATTATAAATGATAGCCACGCCTCCACCTTTGGAGTTTAATCGTGCCTCGTGTTCATAAGAGAAATTGTTTGTTTTGAATAGATTCATTTAGGCTAGTGTAGGTGTCTGGCTTTAACCATGTCTCTGTGAGCGCTAACACATCAAGCTTATTATCCAAAATCACTATAGAGTCTCTTATGACTAAGGCACTTTCAGCAGGCGTCTCAGACAATGTCGTTCTGAGCAGGGAAAACCTGTTAGGTGTTTGAAGCGGAACAGAGGAGTGATGTCGCTTCAAATGGCGACTCTTTCGCCTCACAGTCACCCAGCTGTCCCGCTGCAGGACCTCCCTACTCGGAAACGAGGAATGTGCCTCAGCGCTAACAGATCGGTCTCTCGGGTTGGACCGCTAACTCTCACGTGGTCTCTCCTTCTCTAACGCTCGCATGTGTTTACTTTATCCATCAGCCTAGCTAATTCTCTAGAATCACTGCAAGTAAAGCCCTTATCGCCGATGGACAAAGCTACACTATACATGTAGAATGAGGTGCAAACTACAGCCACGTGCGTAGACATCTTATCTTAGAGTTTTCTGAACTCCAAGACCCATCCTCTCCTTAACACCGTGCAGTCATTCTGTCCCATGTGCAGAAAAACACCCCCAAAGTATGATGCTACAACCATTATTATTCACAGTAAGGATGGTGTTCTTGGAATGGAACTTATCATTCCTCTTCCTCCACATACCGGGNTTTTTTTTTTTTCATTTTCGTGTACTGTTTTTAGATGCATACTGTACATATATATTTACTGTATATATGTATATACCTCATCTGAAAGTTTGAGTATTTTTTTATTTTCTATGATCTCAATTCATTTGTATTTATTATGTACTTGTTTGTTTTTGCTATGTTTCTTTTCTGTGGTTTAGTTTCTACCGTGCAAAAGTATTAATAAATGGATCATGTTCTGTATGCCGGGTTGTTGGTTTTGATCTTTGACCTACATTTGGTTTCCACAGCTGAACATGAAAACCTTAGTTAACACTTAATAAAGCGTAAACAACTTTCACTTTAGAAGAAGTCACAGAAAACCTTAACTAACTATTAACAAGCTTCTGAACTCTTCAAGAATTACAGCATGAGGACATTGTGTGTTAAGTATTAATTAACAATGACTAAGCAGGTAATTCATGAGCTTATTCATTAGATGTTCATCAGTAACAAACGTGTTAAGTATAGGTCATGCCATATTTATTCTTTGGTAATAATGAAGTACATTCTTATTCATGCTTAGTTAATGCTGAATAAGGTGTAGTTATTATAAAGTGCTACCAAGACTTTCTTCAAACAGTTCACTCCAAACTCAGACAATAGTAAAACACTGCAGTTTCTATCGAAAGGTGTTTTTGTCACCTGCAAATTCACACAAAAACTAGGAAACATCTAAACATGACAAGTCCCAGGCAACAAAACTTTCACTGCCCCCAGTCGTTTAAAGATTCACTTCGGAACTGGTGAAAAACTGTTCTCCTGTTCTCAGTGCGGCAACAGATTCTCAAAAAAAAACAAGCTCTGAAACTTGATGATTCACACTGGAGAGAAACCTTTTTCTTGTTCTAAGTGTGGAAAGAGTTTCTCAAAAAAACTAAGTTTTAAATGTCTCTTGATAAATCACACTGGTGAGAAACCGTTCTCCTGTTCTCAGTGTGGGAAGTTTTACACGTGAATCAGCCCTGAATTGTCACATAATGATTCACACTGGTGAGAAACCATTAAAATGTTCTGAATGTGTAATGTGTGTGGCAGGTGTGGTGAATATTAAAATGTGTGTGGCAGGAGTTTCCTATTAAGAGCAAATCTGAATATTCACATGACGATTCACACTAGTGAGAACCCGTTCTGCCATTCTCTGGTGTGACCAGAGTTTCACTCGNCACGTGAATCAGCCCTGAATTGTCACATAATGATTCACACTGGTGAGAAACCATTAAAATGTTCTCAGTGTGGCAAGAGTTTCCTATTAAGAGCAAATCTGAATATTCACATGACGATTCACACTAGTGAGAACCCGTTCTGCCATTCTCTGGTGTGACCAGAGTTTCACTCGTAGATCAGATCTTAATCAACACATGTGGGTTCACGTTGATGAGAAGCCATTTTGTTCTCAGTGTGGCAAGATTTTCCTATGTACGTAGATCAGCTCTGAATCTTCACATGATGGATCACACAGGTGAGAAACAGTTCTCCTGTTGTCAGTGTGGCCAAAGTTTCTCACATGCTGCAGTTCTGAAGCGTCACTTGAAGACACTCGCGAGGAACGTTCATGTTCGGGATTTTGTAATTGAGTCTCTCAATGTTTCTCGTCCAATTCAAACTTCAATACACATGGAATCGTTGATATAAACCTGTGAAAAGTGATAAACCTTTCGAAAGCTCCGCCTTATAATGTTTTCTCTGTATGTCTAATGATTCTGTCGGGAGGAACGATGTGTTTTGTGTTTATTGTCTCAACCAGATTTCTTCGCTACCACACAACTGTTTCCCGAGTATCATGAGCTAGTTAAATTTTACAATGATTGAATTGTTTCATGAATGAAATTGAAACCAATCAATTAATGAATTTTACAATTATGTTGATCAATATGCAAAATGATCAATATGCAGTAGTACCCTGACTTTCGAATGCCTTTGCTAACAAAAATGTTACGAAACGCTTTTTTATTATACGAAACGAGTAATTTTATTATAACGTTATACAGTTATACCTTATACAATCTTCGTGCACAATAGAGAGAGAGAGAGAGAGAGAGGCGGGATTTGTTTTCAGACTACAAACAGACAGTTCCCTGCTACCCCATGCTCAAAGGCTCTGCTAACGAAATTTTAATGAAACGGCTCTCAGCACTGATTGGTTTTACAAGCTGGGGTACCACTGTAGTTATAAACTGTCTCAAAGCCAAACCTGCACACACAATAAGTCTGGGTTATTTATAAAGTACTTTTCAGTTGTTGACTGTCCCAAAGGAGCTGTATGAAATGGTCATTGTTGTGTTTTTTACCAGAGAACAAGCAACATATTCAACAGTGCCTTGGAAAACAAAACTTTGAAAAAATAAACGGAGGTAGAATCTGCTCACCGCTGCAAATAAGAATTTAAACACCTGTCTATCAGCTAGAATTCTGCTAGAAAATGATCCCAAGAAGTGTGAGGAATCAGACCTGAACTACATGAGGAGAGCTGGTCAATGACCTGAAAAGAGACCACCAGTTACAAGGTTACTGTTGGTAATATACTAAGCTGTCATGGTTTATGTCACGGGAGGTTCTCCTGCTTATACCAGCACATGTCCAGTCCTGTCAATGACCATTTGGATGATCCAGAGGGGTCATGGGAGAAAGTAATGTGGTCAGATTAGACCAAAACAGAACCTTTTGGTCTTAATTCCACTCCCGGTATGTGGAGGAAGAGGAATGATAAGTTCCATTCCAAGAACACCATCCTTACTGTGAATAATGGTGGTGGTAGCATCATGCTGTGGGGGTGTTTTTCTGCACATGGGACAGGATGACTGGACGGTGTT
>SOMO01000219.1:191778-206502 GCA_028128575.1 Paedocypris carbunculus | reverse complement strand
TTTTTTTTGCAGCCTTGAAGCAGTTGGTGAAGAAGAGAAAAGAAGAACCATGTGAAGTGGAGATTACACACCTAGAGCTTTTCAACAACTGTCAAAAGGGTTTTCATTCAGTAGAAGAACTCAGCAGACACCTTCAAATTCAAACAAAAACTAGGAAACACAAAAGTCCCGAACATGATCAGACTTTCACTGCCCCGAGTCATGTACAGAGCCACTTCAGAAGTGGTGAGAAACCGTTTTCCTGTTCTCAGTGTGACAAGAGTTTCACAAAAAAACAAGGTTTGAATCGTCACGTGATGACTCACAATGGTGAGAAACCGTTCTCCTGTTCTCAGTGTGACAAGAGTTTCACAAAAAAACAAGGTCTGAATTGTCACATGATGACTCACACTGGTGAGAAACCATTCTCCTGTTCTCAGTGTGACAAGAGTTTCACAAAAAAACAAGGTCTGAATTGTCACATGATGACTCACACTGGTGAGAAACCATTCTCCTGTTCTCAGTGTGACAAGAGTTTCACAAAAAAACAAGGTCTGAATCGTCACATGATGACTCACAATGGTGAGAAACCGTTCTCCTGTTCTCAGTGTGACAAGAGTTTCACAAAAAAACAAGGTCTGAATTGTCACATGATGANCAAGTGGCTCCAAAAGAAGAACCTACTGAGAAGAAAGATGATATGCAAAGCTTGTCATCAGTACGTGAAGCTGAAGAGAAGGTCAAACTGAGGAGAGCAATATGCCTGGTATGAGATCATATTTATAAAGCAATAAATAATTATTGAATATAAAATACATTTTAAACACATATACTGTAGTTTTAATGATTAATAAAGCAATTATTGGTGGCTTATTATAATTATAACAATATTGTATTGAGTAATTACAATACACATACAGCTGTGTTTGTATTGTTTACTGCCTGTACATTTCTACTTAGAACAGGATCTGTAGACGTGCAGTACATTTCAGGAAGGTAACATGGTACTTTCTGCAATATGGTATGGTATGTTGATCCCAACACAGGTGTCCACACACAGCATATTGAGAGAGCATGGAGATCTTTTAAAGAGCAGTTTTGGAGGCTTAGGAGAACAACTGCTTTCTGATCACCTTTCGGTCATTGAATGGAATGAATTGCTTGCAAAAAAATATTCTGATGGTGCATTTGGCCGACTAATTCACGATATTGCTAGAAAATACAAGTAATGGCATAGTCTGGTTTCTNGAGAGAGAGAGAGAGAGAGAGAGAGAGACAAAGAGAGTGTGTGAGAGAAAGAGAGAGATAGAGGGAGGGAGAAAGAGTGTGTGAGAGAGAGAGAGACAGAGAGAGTGTGTGTGTGTGAGAGACAGAGAGAGACAAAGAGAGTGTGTGAGAGAAAGAGAGAGATAGAGGGAGGGAGAGAGAGAGAGAGAGTGAGAGACAGACAGAGAGAGAGCGTGAGAGAGAGAGTGAGAGAGACAGTGAGAGAGAGAGACAGAGAGAATGAGAAAGACCGAAAGAGAGGGAAAGAGGGAGAGAAAGANGAGAGACAGAGAGAGACAAAGAGAGTGTGTGAGAGAAAGAGAGAGATAGAGGGAGGGAGAGAGAGAGAGAGAGTGAGAGACAGACAGAGAGAGAGCGTGAGAGAGAGAGTGAGAGAGACAGTGAGAGAGAGAGACAGAGAGAATGAGAAAGACCGAAAGAGAGGGAAAGAGGGAGAGAAAGAGTGTGTGTGAGAGAGAGACTGTGAGTGTGTGTGTGTCACCTGTGTGTGTGTGTCACCTGTGTGTGTGTCACCTGTGTGTGNACACAGCATGTGGCGTGACAACAGTAGCGTGTAAAACTTTTCATAAAATCAGTATTACAAACCCATTTTATTCTAAATAAAACATAGATTAATAATTCGAATTGTCAAAACACTCCCTTAGAGTGCTTTCACATATAGCTCGTTTTAAGCGAACCGAACCCAGATCGTTTAAAGTGAGCCAGAAAGAGAACCAGCGGAAAGTGATCCCAGTCCGTTTGCTGTTCACAACCTAGTGGACTCAGAAGAGAACCCAGAACCCAGGCACGGAACGCATTTGGGACCGTTTAGGGGGGTCTGAGATCACTTGGTGTGTTCACATATACTCCCCGAACCGCTCCGAGTATATTTTTGAAAGGGTTAAACGAGCTAGGTGTGAAAGCACCCTAACATCTGATGCAATTGCATTTACGTTAACATGAAATGCATTCATATGAAACAATTGGGAGAATATTTAAAAGGAACTTAAATACATTTTTAACGTGTGTATTACCCTAANTTAGGGGGGTCTGAGATCACTTGGTGTGTTCACATATACTCCCCGAACCGCTCCGAGTATATTTTTGAAAGGGTTAAACGAGCTAGGTGTGAAAGCACCCTAACATCTGATGCAATTGCATTTACGTTAACATGAAATGCATTCATATGAAACAATTGGGAGAATATTTAAAAGGAACTTAAATACATTTTTAACGTGTGTATTACCCTAACACCTTTTTAATATATTTCTATTTCTACAATTAGGCTGAATATATTTAAGTAGAATATATTTAGTTATTGTTTGTATATTTCAATCGTTCAGTCTTNTTGGTGTAGTCCCACCTCCACCCCGAACTCCTCTGTCTGGCCTACAGCACATCTCACCATCGTCTTACTCCTCTCGTACATGTCCTGGACTAATCTGACGTACTTCTCTGCCACTCCCGACAGCCTCATACAGTACCACAGCTCCTCCCTCGGCACCCTGTCGTATGCCTTTTCTAAATCCACAAAGACACAATGCAGCTCCTTCTGACCCTCTCTGTACTTTTCCATCAACATTCTCAAAGCAAAAATGGCATCAGTGGTGCTCTTNGAACTCCTCTGTCTGGCCTACAGCACATCTCACCATCGTCTTACTCCTCTCGTACATGTCCTGGACTACTCTGACGTACTTCTCTGCCACTCCCGACAGCCTCATACAGTACCACAGCTCCTCCCTCGGCACCCTGTCGTATGCCTTTTTTAAATCCACAAAGACACAATGCAGCTCCTTCTGACCCTCTCTGTACTTTTCCATCAACATTCTCAAAGCAAAAATGGCATCAGTGGTGCTCTTGGNATCGTCTTACTCCTCTCGTACATGTCCTGGACTACTCTGACGTACTTCTCTGCCACTCCCGACAGCCTCATACAGTACCACAGCTCCTCCCTCGGCACCCTGTCGTATGCCTTTTTTAAATCCACAAAGACACAATGCAGCTCCTTCTGACCCTCTCTGTACTTTTCCATCAACATTCTCAAAGCAAAAATGGCATCAGTGGTGCTCTTGGGGGGCATAAAACCATACTGCTGCTCACAAATCTCTACCTTCTTCCTAAGCCTGGCTTCCACTACTCTTTCCCACAGCTTCATTGTGTGGCTCATCAACTTTATTCCCCTGTAGAGTTTTATTCCCTTGCTCAACAATAAACAAAATTAATAAATGCAAATGAAATTATATCCTCAAACGTTCAAATGAGGTGTGTATATATACTGTAGGGGGGGGGGTGTTATTATTATTATTATNCACAAATCTCTACCTTCTTCCTAAGCCTGGCTTCCACTACTCTTTCCCACAGCTTCATTGTGTGGCTCATCAACTTTATTCCCCTGTAGAGTTTTATTCCCTTGCTCAACAATAAACAAAATTAATAAATGCAAATGAAATTATATCCTCAAACGTTCAAATGAGGTGTGTATATATACTGTAGGGGGGGGGGTGTNAAAAAAGGGGGGGGGGGTGTTATTATTATTATTATAGGGTACTGGAAAAATCTGGAATGCTCAACATGTCACAAACTCTACTTCATTTTGAAGGGAAGTAACTTTCCCGAGGCTTTATAGGCCTTAACGTTTTCTACAAGCTCTGTGTCCTCCTTAATAGCANTTTGAAGGGAAGTAACTTTCCCGAGGCTTTATAGGCCTTAACGTTTTCTACAAGCTCTGTGTCCTCCTTAATAGCAAACGCACATTGTGCTGCAAACACACACAATTTGACTTCTCTTCTGTAGTTTTCAAGGATATCTTTATATTTGCCTGGAGCAACAATACAAAGTTCTGCAATAGGAGCAGTGATGACAACTGTGTTTCGGTCCACTCCATATTGCTTGAAAGCTGAAGACATAGATCCCNGGCCTTAACGTTTTCTACAAGCTCTGTGTCCTCCTTAATAGCAAACGCACATTGTGCTGCAAACACACACAATTTTACTTCTCTTCTGTAGTTTTCAAAGATATCTTTATATTTGCCTGGAGCAACAATACAAAGTTCTGCAATAGGAGCAGTGATGACAACTGTGTTTCGGTCCACTCCATATTGCTTGAAAGCTGAAGACATAGATCCCCCTCTTTTGAAGAGCTTGAGGATCTTTTGATATCGGGAGACCACCTGTTTTGGACTTTGGGCTGTAAATCAGAGTACAGAGTCTGCATCACTCAAAGTGAGGTAAAAGTAAAATATCACAGTGAATGGATGTTATTATATACCGGCACATGACAGATTAGACAAAGAGTGAATGCATTAGTGAAATATAACATTTTACCTCTTTGGCAAGTCAATTTTTTGCTTTTAACCTTTCTCATCTTTTTTTTCATAATTCCCTTTGTTTTTTTCTTCTGAGCTACATCTGATGATGTGTCGTCAGATGAAGACTCTGATGAGATGTTTGTGCCAACTTTATTGAGAACTGAGAAAAAAAAACCCCACAGGAAACAAGACCACAGTCAATAGCAGGACATATCAAAGTAACAAAAAACACAAATTAAAGTGTTAAACAAGATTGTATTGGATGAAAACACGACTTTTATTTTCTATTGTCTTAAATAGACACACCTGACGCTAACTGTATCTTCAAATAATCTCTCTCTTCAGTTAAGGCTTTAATTTTCTCATTTTGCCACTCCACCTTCATCTGCAGCATTTTTAAGTCGTGTGATTTTTTTTGGTCTCNATCAAAGTAACAAAAAACACAAATTAAAGTGTTAAACAAGATTGTATTGGATGAAAACACGACTTTTATTTTCTATTGTCTTAAATAGACACACCTGACGCTAACTGTATCTTCAAATAATCTCTCTCTTCAGTTAAGGCTTTAATTTTCTCATTTTGCCACTCCACCTTCATCTGCAGCATTTTTAAGTCGTGTGATTTTTTTTGGTCTCTCGACACAGCAGTTGGAGCCAAAGACACACCTAAAAGCAGAAGGTGACAAGTGAGATGAGATATATTTTTGTTTTCAATTATTAACTCCATATTAAAATCGATACGTCACAAATNGAGTTTTCCGGAGTACGAAGACGCTGAAAACTCGTTGAAACGGCGGCTTTACTCCGGGAGTTGAATGAAAAGTTGTGTATCTAAGAATGCTGATTAGATTAATTTCACTACAATTTTCAAAAACAGCTATGTACTGATTATTTTAGTAACGATCTCGGCTTAGCAGCGAAGCTACAAACACAACGCGCAACAGGAAGNCCTTGGAGTTTTCCGGAGTACGAAGACGCTGAAAACTCGTTGAAACGGCGGCTTTACTCCGGGAGTTGAATGAAAAGTTGTGTATCTAAGAATGCTGATTAGATTAATTTCACTACAATTTTCAAAAACAGCTATGTACTGATTATTTTAGTAACGATCTCGGCTTAGCAGCGAAGCTACAAACACAACGCGCAACAGGAAGTGACGATCCACAGAATGTGAAAAATAAAAATATAAATAGATGGTTGTGCATTTAAAAGGCAATGAGAGTGTTTGAAGTCCAAAAGTAAAAAGAACACGCTACTTTTTTATTTACCAACAAACAATAAAAGCTGGAACCAAGCTCCGAGAGGGGGTACAGGCCAAAACAACAAACAAAANAAATGAGTTTGACACCCCTGGTCTAGGGGCACTGGACAGGTAACAGAATGTGAAAAATAAAAATATAAATAGATGGTTGTGCATTTAAAAGGCAATGAGAGTGTTTGAAGTCCAAAAGTAAAAAGAACACGCTACTTTTTTATTTACCAACAAACAATAAAAGCTGGAACCAAGCTCCGAGAGGGGGTACAGGCCAAAACAACAAACAAAACACCCACTAACNGGTAACAGAATGTGAAAAATAAAAATATAAATGGATGGTTGTGCATTTAAAAGGCAATGAGAGTGTTTGAACTCCAAAAGTAAAAAGAACACGCTACTTTTTTATTTACCAACAAACAATAAAAGCTGGAACCAAGCTCCGAGAGGGGGTACAGGCCAAAACAACAAACAAAACACCCACTAACTTAATTAGGAAACTAAATACACTACAAAACAAAATGAGCACGAACAAGAAAAACAGCAAACTAAACTCACTCCCTGACTAAGACAAAAACAGGAGAAAAAGGGGATCAAAGAAAATGGCAACCCACCTCTCTTCCAAGGTAATCTCNTAACTTAATTAGGAAACTAAATACACTACAAACAAAATGAGCACGAACAAGAAAAACAGCAAACTAAACTCACTCCCTGACTAACACAAAAACAGGAGAAAAAGGGGATCAAAGAAAATGGCAACCCACCTCTCTTCCAAGGTAATCTCCAACTTAAAGTTTGGGAGTGGTCCAAAAACGAAGAGAACAGGGAATGAAAAATATAGGCAAAGCTGCACCACACACCACAATGAGGGTAACGGTTTACAATTCACCAACATCAACTCCTCAGAGCACCACACACAACCCCCCACCAACAACTAAACAGCCAGACATTTTATATTCNGAAAATGGCAACCCACCTCTCTTCCAAGGTAATCTCCAACTTAAAGTTTGGGAGTGGTCCAAAAACGAAGAGAACAGGGAATGAAAAATATAGGCAAAGCTGCACCACACACCACAATGAGGGTAACGGTTTACAATTCACCAACATCAACTCCTCAGAGCACCACACACAACCCCCCACCAACAACTAAACAGCCAGACATTTTATATTCTAGCCCCTCCTCGTTTCTCTAATCAGGCCACAGGTAGCAAATCGCCCTCAGGTGCAGCTCATCAGTTCAGGCTGGGAGAGAGAGAGAAGCACAACCAAAACAATAACAAANACCACAATGAGGGTAACGGTTTACAATTCACCAACATCAACTCCTCAGAGCACCACACACAACCCCCCACCAACAACTAAACAGCCAGACATTTTATATTCTAGCCCCTCCTCGTTTCTCTAATCAGGCCACAGGTAGCAAATCGCCCTCAGGTGCAGCTCATCAGTTCAGGCTGGGAGAGAGAGAGAAGCACAACCAAAACAATAACAAAATGTCCTAGGATGTAACAGTTGCAATATGCTTAATAAATATTTGCATATATATTTGCATAATTTGTAACAAATTTTGTTTCATATATTCTTTGAAACCTTGCAATGCCTTGATTTTAGTAAAGTTAGTACACCATCGTAGCAATAAATGCAATGGTACTACTTATAATTGCCATCGTTTATTTCGGTGTCTGGGTTTTTCGGCCTGGTTTTCCTCTTTTTCGGTTTCTTACAAACCCACTTGCAGTTGGGTTTATGCGCTCCCGCGGTTGAGTGCGCAAGAGAGAAGCGCATTGAGACCTGCATGAATCATGGTCTCAGTAGGACTTTTGGACAAAACTACGTATGTCTCATCAGAAGCAGCTTTTGTTCAGGATGTCTTTTACTGTCTGGCACGTTATCAGCATGAATACGGAATCAGAAGGAATATCTACCGTACAGTTATCATTATATAGGCCCTGGAGAGAAGCAGGTCAAGACGACCTCTTTAGATACATCGATATTTCTATATAAGGCACAAACATCTGTGAACAGCAGCCTTGGTCTCACCCAGACATCATCACAAACACTCGGCTGCTTTTGCAATTCAGTCNCGTTTTCAGCATGAATACGGAATCAGAAGGAATATCTACCGTACAGTTATCATTATATAGGCCCTGGAGAGAAGCAGGTCAAGATGACCTCTTTAGATACATCGATATTTCTATATAAGGCACAAACATCTGTGAACAGCAGCCTTGGTCTCACCCAGACATCATCACAAACACTCGGCTGCTTTTGCAATTCAGTCAAAGACACAAAAAAAACCTTTGAATACATTTTGATATGGAAAAGGAAAGGAAAGGAAAGGAAAGTGAGGTGACGGCAATATGGCCACTAGGGACCACACTGAATTGGTGCTCTGCATTTAGCCCATCCGTGAAAGTGCACATACACACAGTGAAGTGAACACACACAACCCGGAGCAGTGGGCAGCCTAAGCCGTGGCGCCCGGGGGACAAGTGGGGTTCAGTGTCTTGCGCAAGGACACTTCGTTGCAGAACTAGTGGTAGAGGGGATTCGAACCTGCAACCTCTCGGACACGAGTCCATGTCCCCTACCACTGGACCACAACTCACCTTTTTTGTGTTTTTACACCCCCCCGCCCCCATCTACAGTTTTATATTTGTACTTTCTCGTATTCTACTTTTGCTTTATTGGACACAACTTTGTGTCATTTTAGAGTTTTACCGCTTCACCTTTACGCTTCTGTATTTGTACAGTTTTTGTATTTAATTGTGTTGGACATTTTAAACCATTCTGGACACTTGGTTTAAAGTTTCCTTCAACCGCACAACACGCACANTTTTTTTTGTTTTTACACCCCCCCCCCACCTACAGTTTTATATTTGTACTTTCTCGTATTCTACTTTTGCTTTATTGGACACAACTTTGTGTCATTTTAGAGTTTTACCACTTCACCTTTACGCTTCTGTATTTGTACAGTTTTTGTATTTAATTGTGTTGGACATTTTAAACCATTCTGGACACTTGGTTTAAAGTTTCCTTCAACCGCACAACACGCACAATTTATATGGAAAACAAAATTGGATACAAAGGATTGGAAATAATAAAACATTGAAAACAAAAGGTGCGCGTTTGAGATGAACTCATGGCGTCCTGGAATAGTCTGGAGTCTTGCCACTACACAAAAGTTAAAAGTCGCTGTGAATGTGCTGCCGTTTTTAGGACTTTTAGTCATGTTTTCTAGCATTTGTGTGTATTTGCATGTGACTGAAGCAACTTCAGAAATGTCNTTTTTTTATTTAATAAACTTAACTTGTGACTCGTTTTATTTTGATATTGTTTACTTGAATAATAGATAACAAAAAGTCGATTCTAGTGGTCAGGACTTCATTTCCCAAGATCCTTTGCTCTCCAGTCAGACTCCGCCCATGCACAGAGCAATTGTTTCAGGCTCTCCGTTTATCTGACTCCGCAGAAACAGCCAAAAATGAAGAACCCTGGCTAAACAGGGGATAATGGTCCTTCCTCTTCACACGATGACACATTGGACTCGTTTGTAGCCGGTTGCGCTAAGCTACGCGGTCGTGGTTTGTAGTCTGTTTGTTGTAATATAAAATATTGTGCTGTATTTAGTTTAATCTTACTTCTTCCAGTGTTATTTAGTCTGTTAAGTGTCGCAGCGTGTCTAATGTTTCTTTATTTCTGTTATTGAGCTAATATAAGCTTATACTGTAGCACGTCTGCTTACGGACCATTGTTTAACATTATATAGACGCACACGTGTTCCTGACTTGAAATACTGAAAAACGGGCGGTTATATTTACGCACATATTTGCATATCTGCAATTATAAGCACCCCCCAAGTTTATGAGCGTCAAAAATTTGAAAAAAGAGTGCTCTATATTTGATAGCTGCTGTACTAAGGATTTATTAAATGTAAGTTTTCTCCGCGTAACGAGATGTGGCGAGCGGCAGCCTCCTGGATGAACGATCAAGCCAGAGACGTTTGGTTTGTATCTTTTAATTTCACTAAGATGAAATCCAAACCCCCNCTGCAATTATAAGCACCCCCCAAGTTTATGAGCGTCAAAAATTTGAAAAAAGAGTGCTCTATATTTGATAGCTGCTGTACTAAGGATTTATTAAATGTAAGTTTTCTCCGCGTAACGAGATGTGGCGAGCGGCAGCCTCCTGGATGAACGATCAAGCCAGAGACGTTTGGTTTGTATCTTTTAATTTCACTAAGATGAAATCCAAACCCCCCAATAACAAATAACAGCAACGGCTTGAGTCCCCAGCACTACACGCTCTCACGCGCATCAGTCATGGCTGATGGAGAAGGGCGTGGTCAGCACGCTCANCTGCAATTATAAGCACCCCCCAAGTTTATGAGCGTCAAAAATTTGAAAAAAGAGTGCTCTATATTTGATAGCTGCTGTACTAAGGATTTATTAAATGTAAGTTTTCTCCGCGTAACGAGATGTGGCGAGCGGCAGCCTCCTGGATGAACGATCAAGCCAGAGACGTTTGGTTTGTATCTTTTAATTTCACTAAGATGAAATCCAAACCCCCCCAATAACAAATAACAGCAACGGCTTGAGTCCCCAGCACTACACGCTCTCACGCGCATCAGTCATGGCTGATGGAGAAGGGCGTGGTCAGCACGCTCACGCACACACACACACTCATACACACACACGTTGACGACGGTGGGTACGCCCCTTCAGTTTTCCCGACCCTCCTCTGTGTCCTCGCCATCCGCCTGATTGTCCGAGGTCCACAGCTGCGGGACAGAACAACATCAGCCTGAGAAACACTCGCTTACTACGACCTTTCACCCTCAGTGCCACCACTAGTTAACTTAGAGACAGACAGGCAGAGAGAGAGGAAGTGAGACAAAGAGAAAGACAGACAGACACAGAGAGAGTGAAAGAAACAGAGACGGAGAAAGAGACAGACAGAGAGAGGGGGGCAGAGAGAAAGAAAGAGACAAATCTATATATATATATATATCTAGAGAGAGAGAGAGAGAGAGAGAGAGAGAGAGAGAGAGAGAAACAGAAAAAGAGACAGAGAGAGAGAGAGAGAGAGAAACAGAGAGAGAGAGAGAGAGAGAGAGACAGAAACAGAGAGACTGGATGAAGTGCGTTTTCATGAAATACATTTCAAGAACCGTTTGAAATTCTGGATAATCTGCCGTGAATTTTCTCCATCATCATCAGTGTGTGCGGTCAGTGCTGGTACGTACTGTGAGATTGTCTCGCAGGAGCTGCATGATGAGCGTGCTGTCTTTGTAGGAGTCTTCGGTTAGCTGATCCAGCTCCGCAATGGCGTCATCGAAAGCCTGTCAACGCACCAGGAGTCAGCACTGACGCACCCGGAGCAGTGTCTGCGCACCAACCTTCTTCGCCAGCTCGCAGGCCTGCTCCGGGGAGTTGAGGATCTCGTAGTAGAAGACGGAGAAGTTGANAGCTGCATGATGAGCGTGCTGTCTTTGTAGGAGTCTTCGGTTAGCTGATCCAGCTCCGCAATGGCGTCATCGAAAGCCTGTCAACGCACCAGGAGTCAGCACTGACGCACCCGGAGCAGTGTCTGCGCACCAACCTTCTTCGCCAGCTCGCAGGCCTGCTCCGGGGAGTTGAGGATCTCGTAGTAGAAGACGGAGAAGTTGAGGGCCAGGCCCAGGCGAATGGGGTGGGTGGGCTGCATGTTGTCTTTGCTGATGTCGAAGGCAGCCTGGTATCCCTCCTGAGACTTCTGGATGATGTCTGCAGAGCAAANTAAAATGCCGTGGTATTTAGTCGACTAAAATGAGACTTAAAAAAAAAATGAAAATGACTAAATTGGGACTAAAACACAATTTCGACACTGTTGGCATCTCAAAAGACTACAACTAAAACTGAATACAATTTTTTTGTTAAAATGAACCCCGCCGCCCGCTGAGTGACGCACCTGTTGAAGCAGTTGACCATGGCGCTTCCCGACAAGCTGCCGGTGATGCTGGCGCCGGCGAGAGCCATGGTGCTGGCGTTCTCACTCAGGTTGTCCCTCATGGCTCCAATGCGCTCCATGTGGCTCCCGCTGGCGCTCAGGCTGCCCGTCAGTCCGCCCACGCTGCCATCGCCGATGCTCGGGTTGTGCCTGGTGTCGGCCACCGAGGTGGTGTCGGTCACGGCCCCCCCGCTGCCCACGTTCAAGTCGTTCTCGTCGTCGAACTCGATGCGCACACCTTTACCGTTGCCGGCCGAGACGCCACAGCCGCCGCTTCGGCACAGGGAGATGGGCACCACGCCGTAGACATACGCCAGCATGATGGGAACGCCGATGCCTGCAAACACAGCAGGGCGTTCTCCGTCAGATTCGTGTGATAGAGCCCGATCTTCATTCATTCATTCCTTAATCCGACTTTTACAACACAGTACGCCTCTCTCTCACACACACGACCCCGCCAAACCAACAGGAAGTAGGCCATCTTGAACAACTTTCGGACATTCTGCGTTTTCACAGCACATGCAAGTGAACAAACTAGTCAGAGAGCGTTTGCCCGAATGAGCTGAAAATGTAGTCATCTGGAGACGTGGGTGACAAAAATGTATTTGTGTTGCAATGGCAATAGCAAATTTCAAATTGAGGAGGCCAGTGCGGGAATGGCGGGTACGAGGAGTCGGGCGAGTGCCGTATATTTCTGATTATTATGACCAGTAATAAAGTCAGACGCTTTTGTCAATAACTCCAGAAGTATTTGACGGACGTGATCTGCTAAACGCTCTTGAGCAGCGGATCTGCAACGATGAAAGACATCGTCTCTGTTCCAGACGTGGGAGGAAGTGGAAGAGAAACAGGAAGCGTCTGACTCACCCACGGTGACGGCGGCGACCACGGGAGACACGATGACGGAGAAGGACACGCCCCCGGCAATGAAGAGGTTCCTCTTGTGCTTGGAGATGTCTTTCCCCTCGTAGCGGTTATGAATCTGCGGGAAACCACCAGATGAGAAGCTTCCAGGACACACACACATTCTGCTGCTTGAAAAGTGTGACACGTCGACACAGGAAGTGAGACAGATATGCGCGCACACACACACAACACCACAAATCGGAACACAAACACTGATTATACACACAGATACAAACACACACAGTTACACACAAATAAACAAACAAACACACACTGAAGCCCACAAACACACACTAAACACCTAAGCATATACATACACAGACACACGCGCGTACACACACAGACAGAAAATGTCAAACACGTAAGTGTGCACACACCCACACAAATAATTTCAAACAGGCAAGCACTCACACACAGACAAACAACTTCAAACACCCAAGCGTGCACACTAGGGATGCACAGATACCGGTATCGGTATCAAGCTCGATACCACATTTTCTAAAGTACTCGGTACTCGTCAAAAGTCCGCCGATACCGGAAGTGAGACATGTTTACATTTGAGCGTTAACGCAGATTCAAAAAAAAAAAAACGTTGTGCTGTTCTGTGTAGTAAGTGTCTTTTTATAGCCTGTGTGGACATCTACTGTAGCCTATTTTATACAAATTGCTTCGCTTGCTTTGGATAATAGCGTCTGCTAAATGACTGTAAAGTAAAGAGCGGCGGAAAAAGGGTTAATCCCAAGCGCCGCGTAAGCCCCGCCCCCCATCGCTCCAGCAGAAGCGATGGATACTAAAACGACAGGAGCTGCAGGTTCCCGTTAGATTCCTGCAGTGTGCGCGCTCTCTTCTCACGCGCCTAGAATCCCAACATGGAATCACGGATCGCCACACGTCCTTTAAAATATGGAATAGTCTCGTATTTGAGATTGAAATTGCGCGTCGCGCTTTAAATCAATACGGCACTGGTTGTGTCTCGTACTCTTTATCATTTTTTTAAAGCATTTTTATAGTCTCATGCGTGGTGATAAGTGTAATTATTACAGTAGTATATTATTAATTCATGTGTTGATAAATTCATTAATTTCTAAATAATGGTAAAAGGGTGACCAGAAAACCTAGCTTTTTGTAGTTTACTGTTATCTACATGAAATAAAGAGCAGTCTGTTAAAATACTAAGAATGTTAAAATATAATATCATTTTAATACAAAGCCTGAGTAGCACTGTCACTGTTTAAACGTTCTATAATTATTTATCCTGTATTATTATGCAAACATAATTTTAAATAAATGTTCTTAATTTTAAACTATCCCACCTTTTTAATCATGTGTTTATTAAGTACTCGGCATCTGTATCGGCGAGTACTGAAATGCAAGTACTCGTACTCGTTTTCCAAAAAGTGGTATCGGTGCATCTCTAGTGCACACACAATCAGACACAAACACAACATAAACAGATTATACACACAGAAACAGACAAACAATTCCAAACACCTAAACACACAGAATATTTCAAACACCCAAGCGCGCACAAAACACACAAACAAAATTTCAAACAAATTGCGTGCACACAGAGAAAGTTTCAAACAGCCAAGCGCACACACACAGAATATTTTAAACACCTAAGCGAGCGCACACATACACACAATTTTAAACACCTAAGCACAGACACGCACACAATTTCAAACACCTAAGCGCACACACCCACACACTAAATACTTTGGATAAACACCCAAGCTAACACACACACAAACTAAAATTTTAAACACCTAAGCGCGCACACACTGCAGCAGCAGCTGCTTCCGAGGGGTCACTGACCTTTCTGCCAACATACACAGGAATGCCGATGATCATGGCAGGGATGGAAATGCCAGCGATGAGGGCGATGCCCACCGGAGCGCCCACCAGTGTGCCCAGCTGCCACAGGATTTTCTTCTTCCTGCTCCACGGCTTCTTGCCCCAGAAGGTGCATCCGGACGGGCTGCGGCGGGAGGAGCGGTGAGCGCGCGCATGTGTGTGTGTGTGTGTGTGTG
>SOMO01000219.1:173776-190885 GCA_028128575.1 Paedocypris carbunculus | reverse complement strand
AATTTCTGACACTATGTAGCCACTGCTAAGTGTCGGGGCGTGGCTAATGTTTATTTATTTCAATTATTCGATATATTTGTTATTCATACATTTTAATTTCGGTTGCATGTGAGGTACCGTTGCTTAGTCAATGCTAAGTGTTTGAACGCGCGCGCTGCTACACAAATACAACATATTTCTGTTCTTGTGTGATTGTTCCTGACTTGAAATATGGAAAAATGGCGCTTTATATTTACACATGTAAAAATTAACAAATATGTGCACATTTGAAATATGCGGATAAGCACCCCGTGAGATTTTGACCGTCTAAAATATATATTTGCGTAAATACAGTACTTGTGTAACAATATTACTGGTGTAATATTTGAATTTGATTTGAATTTGTAATAAGCTGCTGGTTTGGAAAACAGGACTGGAAGAAACACACGAGGAAATGAAACCCTTTGGACGAGGCATTGTTGTAGAGGTTACTTTTAGGAAAAGTGTGATGGAGAAACAGAGCTGTGTGGCATGGACCTGCTACTCACTTGCTGCGGCACCGCTCTCCTGGCTGTAGCTGAGCGAGGAGGATCTGAAGGGTCTCAGGCGGAGGCTCTGTGCCCGCTGCTGTCGAGCGGCGTCACACGTCTGGTTGGGATGCCACAGCTGCTTGCAGTGGTAACAGAACTCCGTCCCACAGCCATCGCGCCCGCACGTGATCTTCGGACAGCTGGCACAACCGAAGGCGATGACCGCGAACCTGCGGGAACACAGCCAGGGACCGTTACATCAGTCAAGCAAGGCTTTATTAGTGTTATTATTACCCAGCAGTCCTCGCCTGCGTCTGCCCTGAGACTGTGACATGGATCTTACACAAACACGTGTACCTTTAACCTTTACTGAGACTGAAGCTTCTCTAGGAACATCTGCTGGACTCACAAATGTGACGCAAACACAGACAGGCTTGATATTTACGAGTGACTCGAGTGACAAGACCTTAAACAAAGGCGTCACATGACGTACACTCACATGCCAACCACACAGTCGGATTTTAGCATGTGCACAACTATGAAATACAAGCTGATTGAATAATGAAATGGTTTTAGTTGACATGTTTAGTGTTGTGTAGAGCTGCAGGATTCTGGTAAAATGAGAAACATTATTTTTTTTTTTTGCTTAGAATAAAGATTCAAAGAAAAAATTCTACCCTGAAAACCAGGTTGTCAAACAGCAATAATATAACACATATTACTTACAATACTTTAATTTTAAATAAATGGAAAGAAACATAATGTAATGTTAACCTAATGTTGGAAAAAAAAAAAAATTACCATTAAACAAAAATAAAACATTCCAATGTACAGTAGTATGTACAGTTGAGAACAAAGATATTAGCTCTGTTTAAAAGCACTTTTGAAATACTTATCAAACAATGATTCTTTTGTAGGCGGGGCTAATAATTTTGTAATCAACTGTAGATTTTTGCTGTATGTGGTTTGCTGAGAGTCTTCTTATGGTTTGAAACCGCAGTTCAGAAACACACACACACACTTCAGAATAAAATCCTTTTTCAGGTAGTAAAATGTTGGAGTTAATATCAGACTTACTTTAACATTCTCTATTCACTATAATCATTCTCTCTGTTTATTTTCTGTTTTTTTAAACTCAACTGCTGCTCGACTCACATCCACTGTTCTAGTGCAGGTAATTAGCGCGTGTGATCGCTGCTGCGTGAAACCGCAGGTGTCCGGCGTCATCACGCCCACGAGAGGAGCCACAAAATACCACAGAAGTAACACAAGATCATCGTTCCTTTAGAATATTTAAATGATCGCACACGGCTGAGTTTCGCTTGAAACCGCTGGTCCTAGATCAGAGAGATAGTAATCTTTTAACGACTAATCGTGCAGCTCAAGTGTGGAGCAGCTCAGGCCATCACTGGTTAAAGAGCGCTGCAGCTGGGAGGTTTATCTCTGATGCCTAAACAAACAAGCAAACAGAGCCACACGTGCGCCTCAGCAGCTGTGGAAACACGCTAGAGAGCGACGCTATTTCAACACGACGCGACAGAACACACACACACACACACACACACAAGGGACAACGCACCGATGCTGCAGCGATCGCTGTACTTGTAGAGCTGCACAATTAATCATTAGTTCAATCTTGACCCCACCCTCTAGTGATCTTGATTCAACCCCCTGGCGATATTTCGGGCAATTTTTTGACCCCTTGCTCTGATTGGTCAAAGCGAACCAATAAGCGAAACCTTTGGTCGTTTAGTTTAATAGTTTAGTAGTTTAATATTAAAGTGTATTTCACAGCCGTAAAAAGAGTAGAGAAAGCATTGTACTTAGCGAATTAACAAACCTTTCTTTTAAAAAAAAACGTAATTGTATTTTCTTCTGCGCTGCTTTATTTAATCTTGGTTTCCGTTTGTGATGCCCAGACTTAACGAGATTATTCGGAAAGACGTTGCTACCTTAGCGAGTGAGCCAGTGGATGGAGCGACTTTTTAAAACTTAAAAGCACGTTCGACTCTGAGTCACTGAGTCATTTATATTGTCGACCCCAGTAGTAGTGTTTCTGATTGGTCAGCAAGCCAGGAACGGGAGATTTGACAATTTTGACTGGCTAATCGAGTTGTCACTCAGACGTCAAAGGCTCAGTTATCGTGGGTTTTCATATTATTCAATTTATCAAATTGAAAACCCACGATTTAAATTTGATAAATGTTAATTGTGCAGCCCTTATTTGTATATAATCAGATTAGTGTCAAAAATATCAAATGCAAATGTGAAGCATTTTTGTTTGTTTCTTCGGCAAACCGACATGACACCATCATCATCATCATCATCACTGCACCAGAAAGACAACGACGGTGCTCTCACCGCCTGCACTCGTTGCGCACGTATTTTCGTTCGTTTCTTCGAAATTTACTTTTTTGACACTAATCTGATTCCATAGAATTGCCCCAATGTACACGATGCACTTGAATCTCACCCGCAGTCGGGCGCCGGGCACCAGCGGCAGTCAGGGTCGGCCACCAGCCAGCGGCGCAGCATGAACTCCTCGTACTTCTCCATCAGCGTGCGGTCGTTGAGGATCATGCGGATGTCGTGCGGGTTGAAGCGCTCGGCGCACTCGGGGCAGCTGATGTTCACCCGGCTCTCCGAGATCTCGATGCGCAGGTACTGGCGAAGGCAGTCGGCACAGGAGCGGTGGTGGCATGTCATGATGTCGGGGAAGCGGTCGCGGGCGTGGCGAAGCAGGCACAGGGGGCACTCCAGCTGATCGGAGGAGGAGGAGGAGGAGGAAGAGGAGGTGGAGGGGGCGGAGAGCGTGGAGGCGTGGTCGTTGGGCTGGCAGGACTCTGAGTGCACGCTCTCCACGCTGGCCACGCCCTCCCCTCCTGCCGCCAGGCCCCTGGGCTTGCGAGACTTGGGGTCGCCGCAGCGGAGGCGGAACAGCGAGCGCAGGGAGATGCGCCGCTTCTTGCGTACGGAGGGCAGACTGACGGAGGAGGCGGCGGAGGAGGGCAGGTCCCGCTCGGACCCCTGCTGCTGCAGACTCATCTCCACCGAGGAGGCACTGTGGTTCCCAAAGGACTGGGGAGACTCTACGGGGAGGGGAGGGGAGGGGGGGGGGGAGGGGGAGGGGAGAGGGGGCAGGACTTTCGAAGGGAGGCGCGAGGTGTTAAGACATGGCGCAGCGCTCTCTGCAGGCTGCTCTCCCGTGCCAGGCGGCTCAGGCTGGGACACACGTGTCACTGGGGCGTCACCAGACCGGCTCTCCACTTGATCTGCCGGAGAGAGAGAGAGAAAACAAAGAGTCAGAAGCCAATCACAGGACAGCCTATAGCAATGCGCCGATCTCGGCTCCCCCAGCCATTACTCACAGCGCCAGAGTCTTGAAAAGGTGGGAAATGTGTTTTGGCAGGGGTGTGGTTTCTGTCAGGGGTGTGGTTTATGGCTGGAGTGTGGTTACTGATGGGGGTGTGCTTCTGTGATGTGTAAAGGGGTGTGGTTTCTACACTGCTGATTTCATGTTCAACACAGCATCATGTCACCTCCAGAAGTTCTCAGACGACTCTGCTGTTGTCAAGGATGATGATGACGACAGAGAGTACAGACAACTGACTCAGGACTTTGTGGACTGGTGCCAGCGGAACTACCTCCAAATTAATGCAGGAAAGACGAAGGAGCTGGTGGTAGACTTCCGTAGGCACACACACTCTGCATTGGTACCGGTGGACATCCAAGGAGACATATCGAGAGGGTGGATTCCTACAAATACTTGGGTGTTCCCCTCAACAATAAACTGGACTGGTCACACAATATGTGACCATATTACTGTGTAATATATATATGTAATGAGATATTACATATTACCATAGCACTGTACAAAAAAGGTCAGAACAGACTCTATCGATTAAGGAGACTGAGGTCTTTTGGAGTCCAGGGAGCACTACTTAAGACTTTCTACGACTCTGTGGTGGCATCAGCCATCTTTTGCGGAGTGGTCTGCTGGTGCAGCAGCATCTCAGCAGCAGATAGGAGGCGACTGGTGAAACTGGTCAAGAGAGCTAGCTCCGTTCTAGGGCTACCTCTTGAATCAATACAGGAGGTTGGAGAAAGGAGGATGGTAGCTAAGCTATCATCCATGATACAGTGACATTACTAACCAGCTCCTTAACGGACAGACTGAAACATTCTAAGTGTCTGAAAGAGCGACACCGCAGGTCGTTTCTAGCTGTTGCTGTAAGTGCTTTCCATGCGTGTATAATATTTGTATAATTCTTGTCATATTTTTATAATCTATTCTATATTCCATATTCTTATTTAACTGTAATTTCTAAGGTGTATATACTTTTATTTGATGCTGCTTGTGTTTTTTCTTAGTGCTGCTGTAACAAGGAAATTTCCCCACTGTGGGACTAATAAAGGACTTTCTATTCTATTCTAGAGAGGGTGTGGTTACTGAATGGGGTGTGGTTTCTGGCAGGAGTGTGGATACTGGAGGGGGTGTGGTTACCGGAGAGGTGTGGTTTCTGGCAGGAATGTGGTTACTGTAGAGGGTGTGGTTACTGGAGGGGGTGTGGTTACTGCAGGGAATAAGGTTTCTGGCGGTGTTCAGCTGCTCTGAAACTCCCGCTAGGTCGTAAAGCAGATCAATGTTCTTCCTTGTGTCACGTAAACTCAGCTATTACATCACACACTTTCCGAGAAACCCACTGTGGAAGCTTTAGAGCTTTTCAGTTGTGGTTTCGTTATACTTGTGAACAAATGGGAAAGTTGGTGATTGCTCAAGAACACGGCGCTGGAACTACCCGCGGCCCTCAGCAAGAAGTGACATCAGGGACACCTCTACTGAGTCGCTGTACTGAAGACACTCTCGACTCACAACATGCCTCCGCGCTCGCCACGCCGACCGCCACCGTTTGTGACAGAGACAAAGCGCGGCAATAAAAGAGAAAATAATGAAGACAACATGAAGAAGATTCCGGAGAAACCAGCTCTACAGATGACGAGTGATGGCATGCGCAGATTATACAACTCGGCACTGTTTAATACGGCACACAGACAAAGCAGCAACGAATGGAAGCGAGTGAAATGGGGGGGGCGGAGCCAGCGTGGAAAAACCAGCGTGCGACGGAAACCAGAAGACGTGCTCCGTTACAAAGCTACAGCCTGTTGCTAATCAATCCCGATGAACTGTTTGATAAGACGCATTGTGATTACTTTACAACTTTAAAAAATTGATCAAAGTTAAAACTATAAAAACACACGCAACGTCAGACCAGGGCAGTGGAATCTAAACACACGACCTTGACATTCAAGTTTTTTTTTCCCCATTTCTTGCTTCGTTTAGACTCCGCCCATCCCCACCAAACCAGTCCCACTCGTCTTCACATCAGTCGCTCTGGTTTAGAGGGAAGGAGGAGACGTCACCTCAACCGCGGTTAAACTACGCAAAATCAGACCAAAAGGCCCCAGATTAATGTATAAAACCAGTGTCTGGATAAACATAATCTGCATCTGTGTGTGTGTGTATGTGAGACACGCTGGTGTGTTTCAACCAGAGAAGTGTCCGAGACCCCGCCCATCTGCCCCCACCTACTCCTCGGGCTTCCGCCCCCTTTTCCAGTCAGCTGAGGCCCGAGAGGAAATGATGTCAGCGGTCAGGCATGTTGGGCTGCAGTCCAGGCTGTTCATCCCGAAACAGAGAGCGGGACTGGTGAGCGCAACACAGCAGCATTCTGGGAGTATAAACAGAGCAGGACGAGCCGCATTCTCTCGCTTTAGAGACACAACTTGGGTATTTAACCACATACACGCCTGCGTTACAACGCATCAGCGCCAAACTATTCTAAACGCAGCGTTTCCTTGTAAGCCTCATCGTTTATTCAGGCCTTGAAGACGCACCACATCCGCACTCAACGCAAGATTTGTACGAGAAACTGCTTGTGTTTTACAACTGGCCTGGCAAACAGTGACACGTCTCGACACACACCTTCTCCTCCCTACTCACACCTGTCTGCAGAAAAACCAGAGCCGGGTCTCGACTGCGCCACGGTACAGAAACGCCAACGATCCTCTCACAGGACGAGACCGTGCGACTACTAGACAATAGTGTTGTCCAAAGTATCGCCATTTCGAGAAGTATTGATACAGAAAAACCTGAAACAACACAATACTGTGATCCAAAAGTATCAATACTATCTGTGCATCCAGGTCTTTCAGCTTTGCGCATGAGCACATGATAAGTATTAGTTATTAGTTAGTAACTGTTTTCATTATTAACAAGGTCTTTGAAGACCCGTTTTGCCGCGTTAACGCAGTGAAATACAAACGCCTTCCAGATCCAGATCCTTCTAACACACGAGAAGCTTTTTTTTAAAAACAAATTAAATATTTTACCTTTCTAAAGAGCTCCTACCAAATTCATTTCTTTTAATTTAATCTTTTAAAAAAGCTTTTAATTGAAGTATTTTTTACTTCTGGAAAATTTTAGAAATAAAATTGCAGTTAATTTATTTTCTTTAGATTCCTCATTCAGACACATTTCAATGTTCCAGTTTTGTTATGTATTTTTTTAACAAAACAAGCAAACTAAGGCCCCAATATTGTTGCATTTTTCCCCATGTTATCGAAAATGGTATCAAGTATCGATACTTTTTTAAGTATCGTATAGAAGTTGCTATTTCCAGTATCGTGACAACACTACTAGACCGGCCACGATACGTTAATAGAACGTTTGGAGACCCACAACACAAGCGGTGGATTTAACAATGTCAACATCGGCACGTCTGGATCGCACCTCTGGCGGAACTCTGAGTGAAATGAAAATATCATCCGTCGTGGATGTTAACCGTGATTCTTCTCGCAATGAATTTTCACACAACAGCAGAACAACAACGAGAAACTGTAACGAACAAAATTAGTTTTAATAGAGCCACTTGACTAACATTTACCAAGGCGTTTATGGCGCGTTTGTGAAACTCAAATTGTCGGGAATCAGATAGTGCCAAAAATATCAAACGCAAATTTCGAAGAAACGAACGAAAAAATCATAAACTAAGTCATGGATGAATCAGTGTTTAATGAGCCTGACGTGAACACGCCCCTCACGGTCACGTGATCTACACCCTCTCACTGAGCCTGAATGAAGGGCGAGAGATTAGCGCTCCAGTGACGCGTGTTTAGCTCGTTCAGCACAAGCTTTAGCTCCAGCGCTAATCACTGATCTCACCGTCTGCACCAGAAAGCTAACCTGCTAGTCTACACGCGGGAACTGAATGTGATGCTTTGGTTAGTATTGCTAACTTCACCAGCAGTGTGAGGAACTCTGGGTAATGAAGTGTGACGGTCACTGCAGGCGGAGAGAACTCACTGGAGCCCGCGACGTCACGTCTGTCATCAACCAACCACGAGTACACCGTCAGCAACACAAACGCTCTCACACACACACACACACACACTTTCTCACAATCACACACACACACACAAACAAACTCACTCTCTCTCTCTCACATACACACTCTTTCTCACTCACACAAACACTCACTCACTCTCTTTTACAAGCACTCTCTTTTTTATGCACACACAAAATCTGTCTCACACACACCCCTACTCTCTCACTCAGTCTCTCCCACACACACAGACACACGCAGACAAACTCTCTCTCTCAAACTCTCAGACACACACACACTCTCTCGCACTCACACACACAGAACAGAAGTGGGTTTTAAACCCTCCTCTGAATGTTGTAACGTCAGATTATTTCCCGTTAGCCGGAACAGGGACGCATTATTCTCCATCCTTTATATTTACGCTCTGAATCCTTCAGGAAAACACACACGTGCTAGCAGGCCACACACACACTGAACGCAGGTTAACCAGTAACTAGTCATTAGATAAGTCACTCCTGGTGGAAGCCCCGCCCTCGCCGCCAGAAGAGGCTGCAAACACACATACACTCGCGCTGGGCAGAACGCACTAGTCAACACTCACGCCGCAGAAGAACGAACTCATTGTTCTAAACACACACACTTTCCACGTCAATCACGTGCGTCAAGTACCTGAGCGAGATCCATCAGAAACCTCTAATCAATCACCCGTACAGCCACATATGCTAATATCATCCCGCATTCCTCTGCGACAGAGTCTCTGTGTGTGTGTGTTGACACAGACGGGTCACCGCTGCCCATCACCCGGGGCGGAGTAATCCTGATTTAAAACATGTGAGCTGAGAGTTGTAAAACTTCTGGATGAACACAATCGCTTTAAATACAAGAGTGGAGGTGTGGAACACTGAGAATCAGTGGATAGAAAGATGCCCACAGCTCACATCCACACTTTCCGGCCCCGGGTCACATACGGTCCTTAATACATCCCAGTCTGTCCTCTGGGTCACATACAACCCCTTACACACCTATGCCAGCCCCCGTGTCACTTACGGCCCTTTAGACCCCTCTGTCCGGGCCCCGGGTCACTTACGGCCCTTTAGAAACCTCTGTCTGGCCCCCGGGTAACATACGACCCTTAAAACATCTGTGTCCGGCCCCCGGGTCACATACAGCCCCTTACACACCTCTGTCCAGCCCCTGGGTCACATACAGCCCCTTACACAGATCTGTCCGGCCCCCGGGTCACATACGGCCCTTAAAACATCCCTGTCCAGCCCTCGGGTCATATACAGCCCCTTACAGACCTCGGTCCGGCGCCCGGGTCACGCCGTCCCTTGACCCCCCTGTCTGGATTAATTCCGTGTTGCTTTCATTTTAATAACTCGCAGTTCGCTCAAACAGGAACAGCTTTTAACTAAACAAAATGGACTTGTTGTAACACGCAGAGTATGTTAAACACACTCCGCCTCCAGCAGCACCGGAGCCCGGCCGCGGTGACCGGAAGAAGTGCCTGACCTGACACCGCCTCTTCTCGGGGAATCGTGTCCTCGACCGGGGCCTGACCGAAGAGAAACCGAGCGCCGCTGACGCTCTTCCTACTCGGTCGCACGCTCGCGGAGAAACCGAAAGGGAACAAAGACGCGGCCGCCGCGGGCCTGCGAGGCGCTTCCGCCGGGCCACAGAGCCGCCAAAGGCCGAGCGGCGTCGAGTGCGCGGCCGCGGGGGAGACACGAATCAGACGCTCCGCGGAGGGAAACCGCGCGCTCGACTGCGAGACCGGCCGCCACTCACCTTCGACGTACAGGCATTTCATTCCAGGAAAGCGCCGGGGCGAAGCAGCTCGGCCTGAGGGAGGCGCGGGAGGCGGATTGTTGTGTCCGGCCGCTCGCGCTCCGACTGACGGACTGACTGACTCACTGACTCACGGGCGCCGTCTCGACGTAACATCCCGTCGCCCCCACGAGTCTCGCGAGATTTCGGCGTTGCCGTGGTAACGGACGGAAGCTGCCGGTGTTTACGAGGTTTACAGTCGCGCTGATCTCAGACAGAGTTACACATCTGTTACGTACACAATTACTGTAAGAAAACGCGCGCCGCGTAATTTAAAGCGTATACTAAATGTTGGGCACATAATGTCGTCAGAACTAAGGAACAATGGCGTGCAATACACTTGTTTTTAAAACACATTTACACAAAGTATGTTTCGTCGACTCACTATTGTATTACATAAAACCTAAACGCTCGTTTTTAAATCAGATACACCGCTACACGTTCAAAGTCGCACAATTAAATCTACCTACGTCGTTTGTTGTTTATCATGTGTTGTTGTTTGTTGATGTATGTTTATACATATACAATACAGATGTATTATTATACATATAGAGTTTTAACATTAAACTTTTGTTCTTGCTTAAATAGTTCTCTCTCTGAGTGTCTGTCTGTCTCTCTTTCTGTCTCTCTTTTGCTGCCTTTTTTTAAACTCTGTCTCTCACTTTTACTATTTTGCTCTCGTTGTCTCTCTCGCCTTCTCTTTTTCATTTTTTCTCTCTCTTTTGCTGTTTCTCTTTCACTCTCTCNTCTCTCTCTCTCTCTCTCTCTCTCTCTCTCTCTCTCTCTCTCTCTCTCTCTCTCTCACTGTCTGTCAAAGTGTCTGCTAAATGGATGTAAAGTGTTCAAATTCCGGTCCAGCTGGTTCTACAACTGTGTCCTTGATCAAAACACAGAATGACTTATTCGATGGTTAAAAGGCGGAGCACAGTCTAGATACGCGTCTATTGACTATCTCGCGTACTTTGTATTGACGATCTGTAAAAAAAAAAAACCTGCTGGATGAGATTAAAACGTGCGTTTCCACACACACACAGCTACTCGCACACATATCTTGCACAACAATCGTTCTTCATTAGCATGTCAGTGCTATGAATATGTATGTGCGTGAATATGTATGTGCTATTCTGATGCAACAGTTCCTGTGGAAATGACACAATCAGAAACTGTCCTGCTCAAGCTCCTCCTTCACAGCTTCACGGCTCTGCGATTGGTCGGCCACCAGCCCCAGGGGTGTTAGCCTCAGGCCCCGTTACGGGATTGGTGCCGTTTCTGTGCTGTGGTGCGATCTAAAGCCCGATTGAAATTTTTCAAATCTATCGTTCTGTTCCAGAAATTTACAGAGTTGTCCCGAAATAACTTTTTCAAGAATTTTAGATATAAATGGAAGGTTTGAAATTGGTCTACCCTAGAATATTTATGTTTAGCATTAGCCAGCACTTTCAGACGCGATGTGATATCAGACACTCTGGCTCCTGGATGACACATTACTACTGTATTGGCTGGTGTCTCTACTCTCACGTTCCGCACTATGGAGTCTCCTATCACCAAGGCACTTTCAGCAGGCGTCTCAGACGGTGCCGTTCTGAGCGGGGAAAGCCTCTTCGCGGTTAACAGCGGAGTGATGCCGCTTCAAATGGCGACTATTCTGCCTTACAGTCATCCAGTTGTCCCGCTGCAGGATCTCTCCGCTCGGAACCGAGGAATGTGCCTCAGCGCTACTCTCACGCTGTCTGTCCTTCTCTAACGCCCAGATGAGTGTTTCTAACTCCTCAATTCTATCGGTTAGCCTTAAAACCTCTCTGCACTTAGCGCAAATAAAGCCCTCACCGCCAACCGATAGAGCTAAACTATACATGTAGCATGAGGTGCAGGCTACAGCCACCAGCGTAAACATCTTACCCTTAGAGTTTTCTGGAGTACGAAGACGCTGAAAACTCGTTGAAACCGCGGCCTTACTCCGGGAGTTGAATGAAAAGTTGTGTATCTAAGATCGCCGATTAGATTAACTTCACTACAATTTTCAAAAGCCGCTATGTACTGATTATTTTAGTTACGAAATCAGCTTAGCAGCGAAGCTACAAACACAACGCGCAACAGGAAGTGACGATCACAACAGCAACCTTTATTTATCATCTTTTAAATGTCTTAAGACGGACACTACTGAGCTGTGTGTGTGCATGTGTTTATCTTTACACAGTGAGATATCAGCTGATGGTAGGCGTGTTATGAGGTGAGCACAGACACGTCGATGACATCAGATCTCGATGTGAATGATAAACACATTCATCCCGCATCACACAACAGCGTTTTGTAACCTCGTCACCTCGTCAGGATCTGCAATCACACAAAAATGTGCTTCAAGCGTGGGCAAACGTCTACATTTTTAAAAAATAATGTTTTTTTTATCCAAAAACTTGAACAATCATTATAAAAACGTTTGAATTTTGTCTAATGCACATTCTATTGCCAAAACATTTAGAATATCACACTTTTCTTAGTTCCAGACCAACGCAAAGTCACTATGCGGAATTAGGGGGAAAAGAGTCTTTATTGTTCATCTGTGTTCCAAAATTAGGAAAAAGGTTCAGTAAAGATTAAAAATGTTTATTGTAATTACGTGTTTAATACATTGTTACATACAGTCAGTGGATTAGAAACAGATGTGAACATAAAGAAAAGGCTGAATAAATAGACACAGTATATAAATAAATAACTGCCTGTGCACAATAATATAAATAATATGTTTGTAAAAATGCATTTATTTCTCTACTTGTTTATTCTGTTTATATTTACTGTTATGACATTATGGCTATTTTGGTATAAAAATAAATGACCTAATAATATGACCCAGAAATAGAAAAGCAGTTCAAAAAATAGATGGACGGATCTTTCTGTGTTGAAAACTCATTTCATAATGGCAGAATATTTAGTAATATTCAAGTAATATTCAGATCTCTTCCAGAATGTGGAAATACTGTGTTATACTTCAATACACAGAATAGAATAATGTTTACGTAATAACTTTCGTGTCAGACTTTTTTTGTTGTTGTTCAAATCAATTATCAAATAATGCAGAGATGCAGGACTGATGCAGAGAGATGCTGTCATGAGACTGATTGATTCGAAATTTGTGTTAACGAGCAGTTGGACAGGTGGAGCTGATACAATGGCCACAATCAGATTAGTGCCAAAAATAACCAAAATGTTTCCCATTTACTTGTTTTTTTTTTTCATTCTCCACAAGCCAATCAGAGTAAGGGCCCCATGTGAAACTTTACCCTGAAATTCAAACAAAACTTCTGAAGCGAAAAATTGAAGATTGCAAGCAAAAAATAAAAAAACAAACGTAAACGTGAAGCATTTTTGTTAGTTTATAAGAAATGTACGTTTGATATTTTTTATGCAGAACAGAACGGAGTAGAAATGTACATTTGACCACCATCATCAATCATTGGCAAAGAAAAAACATAATGATGTTTTAACAGCGTGACGTTTGGCTTGGATTGTTTTTATTGGCCGTTTAAGTTAGAGCCGAACACATTGTCCCTGCGGCGATACATGTGCTGGATAAGCACTAATTCACCTGTAACACGATCAATGATCTGGATCCTCTTCCGCTCTAGATCAATGTCACAGTGATATCAAAATACGCCGCCCAGACCGGACCTTTCCTTCTCGTGCGTGCGTGGGTTTCTTCCGGGTCTCCGGTTTCTCCCAGAGTCCAGAAACTGTAGTATATTGTGGCTTTAAGAGGGTGTGTTTAAAGGGTTGATGCTGTTCTACATAGAAGTAATAAACCAAGAGCATGACTTACAAGAGCTCGACTGTGTCTGCGTGTGCTTATTTCTCTTACCACATGAACCCACAAATATACACTGGCGGGCAAAATTAGAGAACAATGTATAAACAACTACACAATTCTGAAATAATGTCATCTTCACTGCTCAACAGTTATAGGAGTATGTGTCCTGTCTATACCGTGCTACCACAACACTTTTTCCAGAAAATAACTAAGGCATTTAAAAAAAAACCTCTATTTTGCAGAAAACACACTGATCAAAATTAGAGAACACTTTCAGATACCCCCCAGTTATTGGTGTTAATCTGCCACCAGGTGTAATTGTCATTCATTATTCGTCAATCCCTATTTAACTGGCAGCCTAACTCCCAGTTTCACTCACTCTACAAGATGGTGGGCTGTTCAAAAGTGACTGAAAGCCTCCGACAGCAGTTAGTCCAGATGAAGGTTATATGGATGACTTTATCAGCAACAACAAGACACATTGGTCGTTCCAAATCTGTGATTTCCAGAATATTGAAACTTTAGGACATCACAAACTCATTTAATTCCCCAAAGAAGGCTGGTCGTCCACGGAAGACAAAAACAAGAGAGAACAGGATACTGCGGAGGATCTCAATGGGCAATCGTTTCCACACTGCAGCTGGAATTGCTCAGATCTTTACCATGTTTAGTGCTGAACTGCTGTCTCGACATACAGTGTCTCGAAGTTAAAGAGCATTTGGACTAAAGGCCCACTCTGCAGTGACCAAACCTTTCATTAGCCAAAAGACTCACAAAGCTAGACTAAGCTTTGTTGAGGAGCATGTTGTGTGGACAGAGAACTGGTCCAAAGTTCACTTCAGGGATGAAAGCAAGTTTCATTTATTTGGCTCTGATGGGAAACATTATGTTCAGCAACAAACTGGAGAAAGACTGAACCCAAAGAGTGTAAAGAAGTGGGTGAAAGGTGGAGGAGGAAGTGTGATGGTTTGGGCCATGTTTTCTGCAGCAGGTGTTGGGCGTCTTATACAGCTACATGGCAGAGTGAAGACAAATGTTTATCAGAACCTTCTGAAACAACATATGATTCCTTCCCTGCGTTCATCACTCAATCAGCCCGCAGTGTTCATGCAGGACAATGCTCCATGTCACAAAGCTGAACGGGTAAAGTGGTTCCTTGACACTGAGAATGTTGAAAAAATTTCATAACCTGCAGAGTCCTGATCTCAAACCAATAGAGAACCTCTGGAAGAATCTTGGCGACAAAGTCATGGCCAAAAAGCCCACCACAGTCACTGAACTGTGGAGGAGACTGGAAGAAGAGTGGACCAAAATCCCACCAGAGCAGTGTGAGAGCTAGTGCTGTCCTGTGGCCGCAGATGTGCTGAAGTCCTTCAGAGCAGAGGCCTGGACACTTCCTACTAATTGTTGACTGTTGTAACCTTCAGAATATTTTGTTATAATCTTTTTCTATGCAAGAGTTGTTGTTGTTCTCTAATTTTGATCGGTGTGTTTTTTGCAAAATAAAGTTTATTGTTGAAATGCCTTAGTTATTTTCTGGAAAAAGTGTTCTGGTAGCACGGTATAGACAGGACACTGACTCCTTAAATTTTTGAGCAGTGAAGATGACATTATATCAGAATTGTGTAGTTGTTTATACATTGTTCTCTAATTTTGCCCGCCAGTGTATAAAAAGATTACAACAGAAACGTGCTGGAGGCTGGAATACTGACCACTGGTGTGAGTGTCGTTAGCCCCTTTCACACACCCATTCCGAAAAATTACCGGAACGACTTGACCGGTAAATACTGTTTTAAAAATACAGGTATTTTCAGTGACATTGTTAACTGGTGACACCTTTTAAACAGCTGCACCTGTGAACGCACCACCCTGTCAGACTGTTCTGATTGGCTCGTTTAAGTCAGCACGTGCTGAACACAGGGCAGTTTACCGGCAACACTACCGCTAGCCTTGACGCATAATTGCCGGAATTAATTTGCCAGCATTTGTCTGTTCACACATGTCTGCATGCCGGCAATTTACCGGCAAGGTCTGGCAAGTTTTTAACAGAAACAAATAAGGACAATTTAAAAGACAACAGTGAAGGCAAACACACAAATAGCAAAGAGAACAAAAGAAAGAAACAACAATAAATAGGTTGTGCAAAAACAATGGTGCAATTGTGATGAGATAAAAATATAATGTGCAATTCCAAAATACAATAGTGCAATTTTGAGTGAAAATCCAGGGTGTGTCCTACCTCAGAGTTGCTGGGATTGGCTCCAGCTCCCCGTGACCCAGAAATGGTACAACAGACTCAATCAGCCTGGTAAAATGGCCTGAGGGTCGAGCCACTTTGTGATGAACATGAAGGCGCCGTGTGGTTCACGTAAGGTTCCTGAAAACAGGCGCTTACCCTTACCCGAACGTTCCTCACCCACACGACAATGACGGCGTGTTGTGCTTATAAAGAAGCGAGCGGGTAATTGTGAGGAGAAGCCCGCTGAGGTGGAGTATGAGAGCGACGTGACCATGCGGCGCAATGGCCTCGTCTTTGCAGAACCTTCAAATGAATGTCAATATACATCAAAAACATAATTAATACAACATTATAGAATTAATATATTTTATATGTTCATATAATATAAGAAAATTTGATTGGTCGGGTCGGTTTCTAGTCATTTTGTAGCGGCTCCTTAACCCGAATCACTTGACTTGTTTTTCGAGATACGAGTCGTCAATCTGTCCCTTTTTTCCATTGGTTGCGTCTGGACTGCAGTGACGTCGCGATGTAACCCCGCCTCCAACAAGGTTTTGGCCAACGCCCATCTTCTCTTCAGGTGAGTAAACGATGTGCGTGTGCAGTTTTAGTTTTACACTTTCCTGCATTTTATATTTTCTGTAGTAGCTTTTTATTTAAAAAAAAAATATGTTCGCTCAGTTGTATTCCATCGGCGGCATTTACTTTCACTCACAAACACACAGTTTCGCAATGCGACGACATTTTCCCCGAGTCATCTATTACGTTCCAAATTAGTAAAGATCTTTAGGCTTTAATACCCGATACATGAAGTGCTAGTGATCTGGACGGAAATATTGAAACCAGAATAAACACTGACTGGAAACTAACTGGAAAAGTGTCCGCTGCGCCCTCTAGTGACCAGAGTCGATATTTGTCTTCCCAGTGTAACGCCAAGCTTTAAGAGAATATTTCGTTTTCCAAAGGAATGCTACGCGAAAGCGACAAGGAGAGGTTCTTACAAAAATACATTTGTGTCTGTATTTATGAATTTTTTTAGAAAGAAAAACATTTCTTTTCATTATAAAACTACGAACAGCATTAACTAGTAAAGTACCTACAAAATTTGTACTACAAGTGGATGTGGGTGTGACGTAACTTGTTGTTCCAGACCTGGCCGCTAGTGGTCGTTACTGTGCGCATGTATTCCGTGTAGCTTCCATCTTGGCTTCCTTCACAAACCTTGAACTATGAATTTTAGAAACTGCGAGCACGTATTATACTTAACAAATAAAGCACAGTAAAAATTATCTTGACGTTTAGTCCAGTGGTTCTCAAACTTTTTTGGTTGCGCCCCCCTTTAAACCTATA
>SOMO01000219.1:146786-157569 GCA_028128575.1 Paedocypris carbunculus | reverse complement strand
CATGTGGCCCCCGGGCCGTAGTTTGCCCACTTTGTATAATGTGTCAGCCTTTTTTAGCATAGATTTGTTTGTGTGCAGATTGTTAAATTTGCTGCATGAACGTTTAAGTCACAAGTTCAAGAAAGACAGAACATCAAGACAGTAGGTGCCTATGTTCGCCTAGTAATGGAAATTTAACACCTGAAAAATCAGTGCCGGTGGATACTTAGCGCAAATGTGGTATTTTAATGTCAAAATAAAAAATATTAGAATGGAGATTTTATCTGTGTCGACAAGCGATACAGCAATACCTTTTAGCTTTTGTTTTCCTAGCCGTTATTGCAGACCTGCTGCATAATTTGCTCTTTCGACCAAGTGTCGCGTCGTTGGGTCAGTATTTGGTCTGAATTTGTAGAAAAAACGCTGAATTGAACTGGAGCACAGGACACATTTACCGACGCAGACGTCTAGTTTTGCTGAGACGCTTCTCGTCTGCAGATTATTCGCGCCTCCTCTCCACACACTTTGTTCAGTACAGTGTGTCCGTCGCTATGGCAACACCGACCCTCGTCACCGTCAAGGCCTCCGCAGCCTCTTCATCCAGTTCCGCTGAACAAATCCAACGCTTCCGCGTAACGAGCAGGAAGGGAAAAATATTACAAATTAAAAAAGGACACACAAGGACGACGCCCCAAATCAGGCCAAGCACACGCACACACACTGTGTGTATTATCATATAGCGGAGTGTTTCCTGCTCATGTCGGGTCGCTCGGTTTCAGGTTGAGACAGAGTGAGAGAGTGGGTGAGGCAAAGAGAGAGAGAGAGACAGAGAGAGAGAGGAGACTGACAGAAAAACAGACAAAGCAAAATACTCATTAACAAATAGACTGAGAAAGACAGAAAAAGAGTGAGAGAGACAGAGAGAAAGTGAGTGAGTCAAAAGGAAGTGTGAGAGAGATGGAGAAAGATGGAAAGTGAGTGAGAAAAAGAGAGCATGACAGATTGAAAAACAGACAAAGCGTAAACAGAGAGGGAGAGAAACAAAGTGAGATTCAGTAAGAGAGAGAGAAAGACAGAGAAAGAGTGAGAGAGACAGAGAGATGAAGTGAGGCAGAAAGACAGAAAGAGTGAGAGAGACACTGACATCGATAAAAACAGACAAAGCAAAAGACTCACAAAGAAATTAACTGACAGGGTGAGAAAGACAGACAGACAGACAGAGAGAAAGAGAGAGAGAGAGAATTGAAAAACAGTCGGAGAAAGTAAGAGGAAAGACAGGGAGAGAGGGAGTGTGAATGTGAGAGAGGAAAGTGAGTGAGAAAGAGGATGACAGGGAGTGTGTGTGTGTGAGAGTGAGAGAAGGAGAAAGAGACAGAGCCTGACAGATTGAAAAACAGACAAAGCAAAAGATTCACAAACAAGAATACAGAAAAGAGAGTGAGTGAGAGACAGCGAGACAGAGAGCCATTAAACAGATAAAAAAAACAGACAAACCAAAAGACTCACAAAGAAATAGAGGGATAGAAAGACAGAGATAAAAAGATAGAGACAGAGAAAGAGCGAGAGACTGACAGAGTAAAACAGACAAAGCAAAAGACTCACAAAGAAAGAGAGAAAGACTGAGGTGAATGGGTTCTAAGCTGAGTCGACCTTGACTTCCCGATGTAAAAAAAAGTGTAAAACACCAGAGCGAGTCACAGAAATGACGCCGTTGGTCACACACACACACTGATGACTCTGCGTCCTGAAGGTCAGCCTATCTGGTGCAGCTCCCCGAAGCCACCGCAAACCCAGTCCACTGCAGCGTCCGCCGAGACTCCACGACCCACTTCCTGTTTGGAGGCGGTCGGGTTCAGAAATAGCACAATCTCAGTCCTGAAGCCACAGGGCGTGACCGCAGCGCGGCAATAATTCTGGTCACGTGACTTAACCCTGTACGGCTAGAACCCTGAAGAAAAGCTTAACAAGTTTTGTTTTTCCGATTCGAAGACAAAACGAAGTAAAATAATTTTACATTTTTTTAAATGTTAAACGTTGCACCAGTGATACAAAGTGCATTCAAGGTAAGGGTTAAAGTTTCAATCGTAAAATGTAAAAAAAATTCTGCATAGCGACTTTGCGTTGGTCTCGAAATAAGAAAAGCGCTACATAAATAAATTGGAACTTGAAACAAAATGTAAGTCCCTGTAAAATGACGATGAACTTAGCGTGTAGTTTTTGATCAGGAGATACTGTGTCATCATGAGGGGAAGAGCCAATGGACAATGAACTCCTTTTCCCCAATTTTTGAACAGAAAAATAATGGACATTTTTCTTTTAAAATACTTTTTCCCATAATTCGCATAGCGAATTTGCGTTGGTCTCGAACTAAGAACTATATAAATACATTTGAAAGTACCAAATTTGATACATTGCGCATTTCAGGCTCAATTTAAAATCTCGATTCTACATGTGAGACACTGCTTTCATTATTTAATCATAATTACTGGTAAATCTGTGTAAAACAAGACTAAAACTATGGCCCGCAGTTTTTATTGGCCCGCGGCAAAATTCTGAAAATATAATTTAATATTTCATTCGCGATCTTTACATGATCGTTAGACAGCACGTTAAAGGCTGCATTTTTGTTCCAAATCGGACTTCTCTTGAATCCCTGCACGTGCTCTTGTAGCAGCATGAAAAAAATTATTAAAAATAATCATGCCTTTTTTGTTTTCTTTCTTTTATTCTTAGAATAAATGAGGAACTATAATTGTGTCAGTTTAAAAAGTTTTTTTTTAAAAGAATAAAAAAATAAATAAAATTGATAATACATAATTAAAAAATTTGATATAAAAAGAAAATTCTAATATTATAATGGGACCTTCCTTGGTGAGTTAAAATGTTAAATCACTTTATTTGTATTTTAGTATATCTGTTTTGTTTAATTTTTAATGTTTAAATGCTTAAAGACAAAAAAAAAATACTATTTACTATATTATACTAAATACTATAAAGTTATATACAAAAATTAGAAAATTGCGTTAGTGAACCGAGGTACCACTGTATTTTGTCTGTATCCCAAAATGTGTAATTTTTTTCCTCGAGCCTGGTCCGGCCCCTTTGTCAAATTTTAGAACCCAATGTGGCCCGCGAATCAAAAAGAGACCCCTGGTGTAGAACAAGATTTTCCAAACATAATTATTTAATAGTAATAATTTCAGTCCCACACACTCACCGGCGATTTAAAGGTTAAAGTAACCCGGAGACAAGAGCTTTTGATTGGACCAACCTGAACCACAGTCACTGCTGCAAATCAGCTATGAAATACTTCACTTGCATTCAAGATAAAAAGTGTACGACTGAGAACAGAACACAATCTGACAAATACTGTGTTTTATATAAAAAAAAAAGTGGTGTAAAGTACTTGAGAAAATGTTACTTTCAAATAAGTATTTTTGGCTACTTTGTATTTGTACTGAGTATCAAAATATAAGCAACTTTTTCTCTCTACACGTCTACATTAGTGATTGAGTATCTGTATCTTTACTCCACTACAGTTGAACGGACACTTGTTACACATTTCTTAGTGCTTTTGAGTCTAAATTCAGACACTTTATTACCGTATTTACGTGAAAACAAGCACCCCGTGAATATAAGCACCCCCCTGATTTTTCAGCCACAAAATAAAAATATATTTTTTTAAACCGTTTCTGGTTGAATTAGGTAAATTTTCCTCTTAAAATACCATTTTTTTATTTAATAAACTTAACTTGTGACTCGTTTTATTTTGATATTGTTTACTTGAATAATAGATAACAAAAAGTCGATTCTAGTGGTCAGGACTTCATTTCCCAAGATCCTTTGCTCTCCAGTCAGACTCCGCCCATGCACAGAGCAATTGTTTCAGGCTCTCCGTTTATCTGACTCCGCAGAAACAGCCAAAAATGAAGAACCCTGGCTAAACAGGGGATAATGGTCCTTCCTCTTCACACGATGACACATTGGACTCGTTTGTAGCCGGTTGCGCTAAGCTACGCGGTCGTGGTTTGTAGTCTGTTTGTTGTAATATAAAATATTGTGCTGTATTTAGTTTAATCTTACTTCTTCCAGTGTTATTTAGTCTGTTAAGTGTCGCAGCGTGTCTAATGTTTCTTTATTTCTGTTATTGAGCTAATATAAGCTTATACTGTAGCACGTCTGCTTACGGACCATTGTTTAACATTATATAGACGCACACGTGTTCCTGACTTGAAATACTGAAAAACGGGCGGTTATATTTACGCACATATTTGCATATCTGCAATTATAAGCACCCCCCAAGTTTATGAGCGTCAAAAATTTGAAAAAAGAGTGCTCTATATTTGATAGCTGCTGTACTAAGGATTTATTAAATGTAAGTTTTCTCCGCGTAACGAGATGTGGCGAGCGGCAGCCTCCTGGATGAACGATCAAGCCAGAGACGTTTGGTTTGTATCTTTTAATTTCACTAAGATGAAATCCAAACCCCCCCAATAACAAATAACAGCAACGGCTTGAGTCCCCAGCACTACACGCTCTCACGCGCATCAGTCATGGCTGATGGAGAAGGGCGTGGTCAGCACGCTCACGCACACACACACACTCATACACACACACGTTGACGACGGTGGGTACGCCCCTTCAGTTTTCCCGACCCTCCTCTGTGTCCTCGCCATCCGCCTGATTGTCCGAGGTCCACAGCTGCGGGACAGAACAACACCAGCCTGAGAAACACTCGCTTACTACGACCTTTCACCCTCAGTGCCACTACTAGTTAACTTAGAGACAGACAGACAGAGAGAGAGGAAGTGAGACAAAGAGAAAGACAGACAGACACAGAGAGAGTGAAAGACAAACTGAGAGCGAGAGAGAGAGAAAGAAACAGAGACGGAGAAAGAGACAGACATAGAGAGAGGGGGGCAGAGAGAAAGAAAGAGACAAATCTATATATATATATATATATAGAGAGAGAGAGAGAGAGAGAGAGAGAGAGAGAGAGAGAAACAGAAAAAGAGACAGAGAGAGAGAGAGAGAGAGAAACAGAGAGAGAGAGAGAGAGAGAGAGACAGAAACAGAGAGACTGGATGAAGTGCGTTTTCATGAAATACATTTCAAGAACCGTTTGAAATTCTGGATAATCTGCCGTGAATTTTCTCCATCATCATCAGTGTGTGCGGTCAGTGCTGGTACGTACTGTGAGATTGTCTCGCAGGAGCTGCATGATGAGCGTGCTGTCTTTGTAGGAGTCTTCGGTTAGCTGATCCAGCTCCGCAATGGCGTCATCGAAAGCCTGTCAACGCACCAGGAGTCAGCACTGACGCACCCGGAGCAGTGTCTGCGCACCAACCTTCTTCGCCAGCTCGCAGGCCTGCTCCGGGGAGTTGAGGATCTCGTAGTAGAAGACGGAGAAGTTGAGGGCCAGGCCGAGGCGAATGGGGTGGGTGGGCTGCATGTTGTCTTTGCTGATGTCGAAGGCAGCCTGGTATCCCTCCTGAGACTTCTGGATGATGTCTGCAGAGCAAACACATGCGGAGTGAGAAGAGGAGGGTGTCCTACACAGGGTTCCTACACTTTCTGAACTATAAAATTCAAGCACTTCCAAAGTCCATGTTCAAGTTTTTCCAGCACCGTACAGTTGTGGTGAAATGTATATTTAAAACTATGTCAAAATGAAACATGACCATTTTGGGGGAAAGTTTCGTGCTATTGAGGGAAAAAAGGACATTACATGTTAGTAGACCTTACTAACATTATAGGCAAAATTTGTAGTCTAACTTGGAAATTAGACATCAGCCACTTTATCTTTCTACACTTTAAGTGTGTTTTAGTGTAACAAAGCCGGGAACACTGCAACAATAAAGGTGTTGATGCTTCATACTCTGCACTTTTAATCAGACCTGGATCATAGTGATCACAACTCGTTTATTCACACACTCACTCTCTCTGTGTCTCTCTCTCCCTCTCTCTCTCTCTCTCTCACACACACACACAGAGTCTGTGAATCAAAAGTTGTGTGAAACCAGACACGGAGCGGGAGAACCAACTCAGTTCAGATCCGGTCCAGAGGACGTGCACTTATCCAGAGTCCACTGTAGAATTTCAAGCCTTTTCAAGCACTCCATTTATTACTGAAATTCAAGCATTTTCATGGACTTCAAGCACCCGTAAAAACCCTGCCTACAGTGGCGGGCAGTCAGGGTCAAACCGAAGGTAATCGCCGCAAAACCTCTACGAGAAGGCCTGGTCTAGTTTTCAAATCTGCCGCTGTGGTTTTCAACTAGTTGGTCACAATAAGAGTAGCTGAAAACCACACTGGAGTAAAAGGAGAGCTCACTGTAAAAATTACTCTACACTACAAGTCACTAAATACAAGAAGACTTGAGCAAAAGTCATAACATCTCCAATTTTAAAAGATCTTAAGTATTTTACTCGCACTGAATGTAGACTAAAAGCCACGAAGAAATGTGAAAAACACGAAACTCTTAATTGATGAGTTTTTACTTCCTAACCGAGAAATGAAATTTAACACCTCAATTTCAAAATGGCAGAACAAAATAGACAAAAAAAGAAGTCTGTCAAACTCAAATGTGCCAAAAATTGCAACCGCTGATTGACGTGATTGAGCTGATAAACAGCATCCAGGACCTTCAGCATCCTGCAGATAGCGATATCAGCTCATCCGTCCAAGAAATTAACTGCGGTAGAAAAAGATGCGACTTGTCGCACACAATCACAATGTAGTAACGGTAAGTGTCTATTCTAATGTAGTGGAGTAAAGATATCACTCATTCACTAATGAAGGAAATGTTACTTATATTTCTGATACTCAGTACAAGTACAAAGTAGCCAAATATACTCAAGTAAAGTAACAAAGTCCATTTACTCTAGTACTTTTCATAGTGTGATACTATGACGACTCATTGCATATCTGAGCATCAGTGAACATCATGCACAGACAGAGACAATTGTCGAACACCATAAAAGCGGCCTTCTATTAGAGGGTGGCCTTCAGTTTTTCAACCCTCCCCATCAACCCTCCACCAGACACATTCGGTCCATACGTAGTACTGTGTATAAAATTTCCTATGGTCTGCCTTGGTTTCTTTCAGCTCTACACAAAGCTGACAGTACTCCAGACAGGAAATCTTGTAATAAACCATTTAACCAATCACATTTCAGCCATCACTTGTTGCTAGGCAGATCAGAGTCCAGGTCTGCGAGCTGCCTTTACAATCTGTTCTGCAGGCTCTTTACATTTCTTCTTACAATCAGATTTTGAGCTGCTATCGTATTCAGGCGCGATTGGACCGGGCAGGTGCGACTTCAGCATTCAATGAATTAGTCAGCGCTCTCTCTAGTGTCGCTAGTTTGAGGATTATTGGGAAGGCAGATTGAAAGAGTGAGAGACAGACAGAGAGAGTGAAAAAAGGGCGAGAGAGAGAGAAAGAGAAAGAAAGGGAGAGAGAGAGAGAGAAAGAAGCAGACAAGTCAGAAGTCAGAAAGCAGAAGTCACTGTAAATCTGGAGGAGAGGGGCGTGGCTTGCGGGCATTGAACTTGTCCGTGGGAGTTTCTGTCCACTGCCGACGCACAGCTGCTGTTGCCATGGTGACACGGAGGCATCAGTAGTAGGTCGGCTCTTTTCTTCTGGTGAGAAGCGATGGCTGCACGGTACTCGTGATCATCCGCTGCCATGGAAACGCACCAGGCTTTTAAAAATTCATCAAAGCCGGCAGCCTCCCACACACACACACACACACGACACCTTCAAATCAGGAGGAACTGATGAAGCACGTGATGCGAGCAGGAGGAGTGGCCTACATCTCAGCATAGTTCTGGAACAATCTGCCCACGCACCAGATCTCAGGAGCTTTCAACTAGGCCAGCGTCAGAGCCACGGCTACGCACACGCTTCAGTGTAGAACCATTAAACACATGATGGTGAACTAAAGCGTTTCCTCCACGACAAGGAGCGTGTGGCGTGTTAGGGTACGCCTACTGAGCGAAGACACGAATGACATACATACACAGACAGCCGAAACAGAAAACCGAAAAAGAGGAAAGCCTGGCCGAAAACCGAAACACAGAAAGAATTGCATTCATTGCTATGATGGTGTACTAACTTTGCTAAAACCAATGCATTGCAATTGCCTCAATTAATAATGAAGTTTCAAAGAATAAATGAAACAAAATGTGTTACAAATATGCAAATATTTATCAAGCATATTGCAACCCTCAAGAGTATAAAATATAATTCAAACTAAAATGTTGAACTTGACCTACTGTCCTGCTGAAATGTTGTAAAATTAAATGTTCCTCCATTAAAATTGCATTTAAGTTTAAAGTGCATTCAGAACAAGTGCAAAAGATAAAACATTTTCTCTGCAGGTCTTAATAATAGTATAAATAGGTCGCTGTTGAGCTTGTTATCTGCCTGACATTTGAGATAGATTTGAGACTGTATTTAAATAAGGCCAATGGATAAAAAATATACATCTTATATAGAAATATACAATCTGTCACATATAAAGTAGCCTAAAACTAAATAGTATTATTAGAGGTACTTTCTTGCTGGATTTCACTGAACATATCAGACAAGGAGGGTGCAAACCCCTCATCTGGTGCAGAGAGACGAGATGTTTTCAGCGCTCTGCTCAGTCTCTGTGCGTCCATCGTTGCCATTTCTTTAACTCCTCCTCCAAATAATGCTCTTTATAACGCGTATCAAGTACAGTTGCGATGAAGTGTAGAGGTTTCGAATATATATCTGCCAATTGTGTGCTAACAGACTTTAAGCACAGACTTTTCATAGTTTTTACTGTGGTATGTTTTAACTACTTTGGGCGCTTTAGAGCTGCAAAAAGATATAACGTCCGCTACAGATGCATCAGATGAGCTGATCTCTTTAGTTTGCTGCTCAAACGAAGTAAGAAGAGAGAGAATGTTCTCTATTAAGAGCCACTAGTGTGAAGAGAATGTCGCGGGGAGCTCGTGATCTGCGCTGCGCTATGTTATGCCGCCAATGCTCACGTGCAACTCTCGGTCTCTGCTTACGTCATCAACTTTCCGCCGTGTTGTTTCGGTGAAAAAAAAAAAAGTGAGAGACATAGAGAGCGAGAGAGAGAGAGAAAGAGAGAGATAGCAATAGAGAGAGACATAAAGGAAGGAAGGAAGGAAAGAAAAGTGAGGTGATGCAATATGGCCACTAGGGACCATACTGAATTTGTGCTCTGCATTTAACCCATCCGTGAAAGTGCACATACACACAGTAAAGTGAACACACACAAACCCGGAGCAGTGGGCAGCCTAAGCCTTGGCACCCGGGGGGCAAGTGGGGTTCAGTGTCTTGCCCAAGGACACTTAGTTGCAGAACCAGCTGTAGGGGGATTCGAACCAGCAACCTCCATGTCCCCTACCACTGGACCACAACTCCCACAAAAAGAGAGACCGAATGAGAGAAAAAGTGAGAGAGAGAAAGTGAGCGACAAAGAGGGAGAAAGAGAGTGAGATATATAGCTATAGAGAGACAGATAGGAAGAGAGAGAACGTGAGACAGAAAAAGAGAGAGCGCGAGAGAGTATGACCCTCCTATTTGTCACACCAGGTTTAGTGTCAACGTGACCAATGAAGAGAAGAGAAACATAAGAGATGCTGTGATTGGCTGGGTGGGTGTGACCGACTGTAGCGGGAGTGAATCTGAGGAACATGACACTACAGCGCCAGGCTTACTGCGCCAAACATGGCAACGTCACACACACACACACACCACCACTACTGCTTTGTTTATAGCAAAAACATTCCGAGAACATTCCGCAAAAAAAATCCAGCTCTGGACATTTAAAAGTAGAAGAGTCCTGCGCCGTCCAGTCGCCCGCATTACAGATCTCACGGTTTGACTTACATCAGATTATTACTGATCGATCTGATGCATCCCTCAATCTTTTCGCTGAACAAACTCCATCCATGACACTGAATATGGCAGATGTTTCACAATCACTCCACGCGGCATCAGACGTCCGGCAGATGTTTCACAATCACGGCAAATGTTTCACAATCACTCCAGGCAGCATCAGACGTCTGGCAGATGTTTCACAATCACGGCAAATATTTCATAATCACTCCACGCAGCCTCAGACGTCCAGCAGATGTTAAACAATCACTCCACGCAGCATCAGACGTCCGGCAGATGTTTCACAATCACTCCTCACCGCATCAGACGTCTGGCAGATGTTTCACAATCACTCCACGTAGCATCAGACGTCCAGCAGATGTTTCACAATCACTCCTCACCGCATCAGACGTCCAGTAGATGCTTCACAATCACTCCTCACCGCATCAGACGTCCAGTAGACGCTTCACAATCACTCCACGTAGCATCAGACGTCCGGCAGATGTTTCACAATCACTCCACACAGCATCAGACGTCCGGCAGATGTTTCACAATCACTCCACAAAGCATCAGACGTCCAGCAGATGCTTCACAATCACATCACAGAGCACCAGACGTCCGGCAGATGTTTTAGAGCAGGACAGAGTCTGGAGTGTGTAACCACGAGAAATAAATGTAACAAATGGCGACGCCAGACTCACTGATTCAGTCAGACTTAGAAAATCAGACACCACAGTAAAGGTGTGATGTCATCGTTCTGTTGGCCTAATAAGGGGCGGACCCTCGTGATTACGTCATGACGCACCAAGTGAAGCTGATCTAATCAAACTGTTGGTGCAACAGAGGTGCAAATCACAGTGTGTGTGTGTGTGTGAGAGAGAGAGAGAGAGAGAGAGAGAGAGAGAGAGAGAGAGAGA
>SOMO01000219.1:116807-128590 GCA_028128575.1 Paedocypris carbunculus | reverse complement strand
TATTGACAAACTCACTCACTTTACTTTACACTCCACAACCGTCGGAACGTGTAGGTGCACCTAAGCTCCTCAGTGCAGAGACCTGAGATACTGGGAAACTCTTCAACAAGCTGACATCACTGATCTATTGACTACCTGGCCTGCTGGGAACGCTCTACGAGGAGCTTGACATGCTTCTGTCCCACTTACCTGATGATGACATTGAGCGTTCAAAGACCTGAATGTTGACATGGATGAACCCCGGGATTCTAATTTTCATGGACACATTTGACTTGAGCCCGGTCTACACTAAAACTCTAAAACAATATAGGCAGAAGTTTTAAAATTCTTCGGAATATAACATGCTAGTGTGTAGTTACTATTTACATTATAGTCTAGCTTTTTGTTTCAAACACCAGATCATGGGTTTGATTCCCAGGAAAAGCAGGAATTAGCTAATTTTGTAACAATTGTCATGAAATGTAAGTCGCTTTGGATAAAAGTGTCTGCTAATTGACTGTAAAAGTAAAAATGTAAAAAAAAAAAAAAGTGACCAGTAAGCAAGTAACAGACACAACAGTGGGCAGGAAAGCAAAACTCTGATGGAAAACCCTAGGGAGAACCAGACACACTGGGCCCAGACTCCTCTGGAACTCTAACATTACAAAGCCTTTGTGATGATGGTTCTGGAACAATGTCTCTCTCCTGAGTGGCGAATGAGGAGTCGATCCCTTTTACAAAGATGCAGCGATACTAGATCTTCACAATGATCCTGAGAAGTGACATCACACACTAGAAGAGCCAGCGCTCCAGAAAAAAAGCCCATCTGACGCTCCACGATGCCAGTAGAGCCAGGGGTGAAGATAATCTAATGCAGGGGCCAACCCGTGGCTCTTGAGTCTATTGCGGATCTTTAACTGGTTCCTGCGGCTCTTCAGGAGCTTTCACATGACATGAGTTCAATATAACACAATGGTAACTTGAAAAATAACTAATATTATCATGTTGGTGTGGTTATTGTCATTAAATCTGGCTGAGCAGATGTCTGTGTGTGCATATGCATACAAGATTAAGGAATTGGATGATGTTTATGTGCCCGTGTGTATGATGTGGCTCTTTGCGGCTCTTTGTGGCTCTTAGTGTCTGACTGGTTGGCCACCCCTGATCTAATGCTTCTACAAGATCAAATAAGTAGCTTGACGACATCGATACTCGTCTGAACTGAGATGTAAGTGAAAACAGAGAAAGAAGAGTGAAAACAGGAGAGGAGTGAAAACAGAGAAAGGAGAAGCTATCAGTAAACATGAATAGTTATACTCTTGATGAAGCATTTTTGAGACTCTAGGGTGCATGTAATTAAACAGCTTTTATTTATTATAACATTAAGTTAGGCACATGCTATAGTTATTTACCACAGCTATATGTGTATGTATAACTGGAATGTGTCTTCATTCTACTGACTTACTGTTTCTGAATCTCTTTTGTGCTGGGCAGAACATTCCAGAGTTAAAGCGCCAAGTATGCAAAAGATCTTCCTCTTGTATATGTTTTGGAAATATGAGGTATTATAAGCTGGCCAGAGTTTTGTGAGTGCAGCTGTTGTGTCGGCCTGTAACACGAGATAAGCTCGCTTAAAGATAGAGGAGCTAAATTGTTTAGGGGTTTAAAAGTGATTACAATTATTTTAGAATGAATGCGGTATTTTGCAGGTACACTGGGCTGATATGGTTGTGCAGAGCTTTTGTTCTAGTGAGTAATCTAGCAGCTGCTTTCTAAACTATCTGAAGTTTATCTACTAGTTGGACAGCAGCAGAACCTCCCAGAAGACCATTGCAGTAATCTAACCTCGAGGTCATGAAAGCTTGAAAGTATGAGTCTTTCTGCATCTGGCCTAGAGAGCACATGACGCATAGATTTTTCTGAGGTGAAATGGTTCTACATACATTCTCGACGTGGCTTTCAAAAGAGAGTTCACATACAGTACAGCACAACTTTCTAACCTCGAAACCTCTGCTAAAATCTAAAATCTCTTAGCATGGAAGTTGTCCTCCACAGACAAAGAGGACTTTAGTAAAAGTCGTAAAATATGCTGTTTTAAAAAAATTCAAGTGTTTTACTCGTACTGAATTTAGGCTAAAAAAACACGAAGAAATGTGAAAACCAAGAAATCATTTTTAATTGTCTAATACAGAAATTAAATTTAACACCTCAAATTTTCAAAATGGCAGAAAAAAAAAAAAAAACAAATAAAAAATAATAGACACATCTCACCACCTCTACCCTTCCCCAATTTTTCCAAGACGCTGCTTTTCCTGGCCATTGATTTTGCATTGTCATATTTCTCCTCAAACTCATCAATCTTTGACCCTTCAATGACGAACGATATACAGACATGTTTCCAGTCCCTAGTTCTGGAACAGGCCGAATTTGACTTTCTTTTTCAAAAAAACGTATGTGATGGTACTCTGATTTCAAGATATGAAGCACTACTACCGACAATGGTGGGCTGCAAAAGGTGGAGTATAGTCTTCTATACTAATCTTCCTAGAGCTGAGAGTGTTTGGTCGACACTCTGTGATTGGGCATCACTAGCCAGTATTCAATAGCATGTGTCAATCTTGTAAAGTTATTTGTTTAACGTTTCCTGACAAGAGAACATTTGTTTATTTGGAAATAGGCTTTAAACCCTACCATAGATCTACATGTTTATCTCAACATTCTGTCAGCATCCGGACTTAATGTAATGTGTCTCCAGGACTCTAGAGGGCACTGTTCCTAATTATGTCTCTAGATAGTCTCATTAAGATTATGTATAAATGGAGCATGTTTTCCTTTGTTCTATACTTGGTTTTTGCAAGTCCTCTGGTGACAGATGATCTTCCTGGGTGAAGTACTGTTTGTTTCTTTGTTGTTCTCAAGTTCTTGTTTGTTTCGGTTGTTTTTCTTCTCTCGTGAAGCTTTTTGTTTAGTTTTGTTCTCAAGTATTTTGCATGGTCTACCATTTTTACCTCGAAATGAGATGAAATTAATTGTATTTTTTGAGACTTATTAAAGAAGCCTGTTTTTTGCCTGGAAACATTGTGCGTGTCTCAGTTGGGCCCTAACAAGTCCTCGAGTGGCGTGAGCTTAACACCTTCACTTGGCAACCGGGGTTCTAATCCCGCTTGTGACACATTAAGTCCTGTTTTCTTCCTCACATGGCCTTTCCTACCATTGCTATGCTAAAGACAAATAATTCTTCATGTCCTTTCCACCAGATGACTCGACTGTGTCATCACTCATCACTGCATTTCTGATGGAGGGCTGACATGGATGACGTTAACATGCCTGACTGACATGGATGACAGAAAGACATATTCGCAAGCATCTCTAAATAGAATGCTGCAAATAATCTTATTTTCTACCAGTCAAGGCGTTCAAAGTTACGGTTTATGGGCTTGCTTATGGACTACAAAGTCCAGGATTCTTGTTTCCCTGCCTGGATTTGCAGTCATGTGTTTCATTGTTTCCACCTGTTTCTTCTCAGTTGGTTAAATATTTAAGTCCGTGTATGTCATTAACGTTGCACCTGCCTGTACTCCAGAGTCATGAGAGTTTAAATGTGTTTTGTTTTTTAAATGTTTTTGTTTTTTTTGTGCACTACAATTTCTGGTTCTCCTATTCTGCAACAGATCGTAACCACCAGTTCCCAGGTTGCTGCATGGCATTCCTGTAGCTGCTCGTATCATGTTCTGATGCCCTGACTTGTCTGCAGAGGTCAACACAAATGTTTTTATCTACTGTACAGACCAATAGTTTGGACACACCTTCTCATTTAAACTTATGACTATGAAAGTTGTAGATTCACACTGAAATACCAATTCAAACATATTTATGTAAGGTCTATTTGAAGGAGAAAGATGAGGTACTGCACCAGGCGACCAGGCTGGACCTGAACACAAGCAAGATGGTTTGGGGTGAGCTGAACCGCAGAGTGAAGGTAAAAGGGCCAACAACAAGTGCTAAGCATCTCTGGGAACTCCTTCAAGACTGTTGGAAGAGCATTTCAGGTGACGACCTCTCGTGTGCAAAGCAGTAATAAAAGCAGAAGGTGGCTACTTTGAAAAACCTAGAATGTGATATTTCACAAAATTTACTTGTGTTATCTATAGAATTCCACATGTGTTAATTGTTTTGAAGCCATCACTGTGAATCTTCAACTTGCACAGTCAAGACAAAGAAAAGTCTTTGAATGGGAAGGTATGTCCAAACGTTTACCCTGTACTGTACCTCAACAAACGCTACATCTCAGCTCGATTGTGTCAAGTTTGTGTCACCCTTTTCCACCCTTTAATCAATCCTGAGCATCTTCCATTGACCCCAGCCAACCTCATGTCCTCTCTTACAACAGCCATACATCTCCTCCTTGGTCGATCCATCTCCAGTGTCCTTCTACCAATATACGCACCATCCCTCATCTGCAGATGTCCAAACTATCTCAGTCTGGTTTCTCTGACTTTGTTGCTCGCAGGTACAGTATAGTGAGCTGTTCATCTGATGTGCTCATTCCTTGTTCTGTTCATTTCTGCAGCCTCCATCTCTGCCTCCTGTCCTTTTTCACTGCTACTGTCTCTAAACCATAGAGCAGAGCTGGTCTCACCACTGTCTTGTACACCTTCCCTTTGAGTCTTGCTGACACTCACTGTCACAACACTCTGGACACTTTCCTACACCCACTACATCCTGCCTGCACTCGCCTCTTCACCTCTTTTCCACACTCGTGCAGATCGAGGGATAAAAACGTGAGACCAGAGGGTTATAGACCAAAAAGCAAGTGAGAGCGAGTAAAGAGAGAGAGCGACTAACCAAATTGAACGAAGGGGATCGCGCAGGGAACATCGAGACAGAGCATGCAGAGACCACGAACACATGACACACGTAGACCGGATACACGGAGCACACGAAGAGCGTACAGGGGAAAGAAAGGCTGACTGGACCTGGGATCGGTTGGCTGTGGCTAAACCTATTTATAGCGGTTTGGATTCAGCGGATCCGAGCTCTTATGGATCGGGAGGTGTGTGGTCTTGATGTGCATCTAATTTTGAAATGCTGCTCAATTTCGAAAACCGCTCAATCCAGACGCCTCGAGTTGCTTCCAGATCCACCATTCGTCGATCTCCTCACGGCTCTCCCAAACACTGAAGATCATCTGTGAACAGATATTGATATATATGAAGTTTTATTTATGAAATCCAAAAAAAAACCTAACAGAAACAGTGTGGGAACTCCAAAACGACAGGTACTGAACATAAACAACGGAGACTTGGCTCATCAAACACAAATGCACACATGAAGAAGTTTGACCGGCGACTTGTCAATGCCAGCAACCCAATCTGTAAGCACAATGCCAATCTGCTTCAGGTGTGCTGACGCTGACGAGCCGCCAGCTCATGCCGCCCAGGAGCAGGATCGTAACACAAATAAAACAATAAGAAATTGCTAATCCTTTTTGAAGAACAATATTTGATACAAAATTAAAATGACCAAACTCTCCGGTTTTGAACAGTGTTAAAATTAAAAATGTATTTAAAAAAAGAAAATTTTGTCGCCTTCATAATATAAATTAAATATGAAAACTCAAAAACTTTTATGAATCACTTGCAAAAAAAAAAAAAAAAAAACACTTTTTTTTGCCAAGTAAAATTTGTTTCTGCATTTGTGTGCTACCTCATGACATCAGATTTCCTAATGATTATTCAATCTCATTGGCTGATGATTAAAAAGCTTCAAATGTTAATTTAGGCACACAATCATAGGAAAAGCAAATTATCTCATCACCTAATAAGGCTTTTAACATCATATTTTACTTTTGATTGAAGATTCGTGTTTGCCTTTGTCTTTTCTTTAACCCTCAAACCATAAAAACAAGCAGTTTTTTTTTATATAAATATATTTTTATAGAGGTTTTTAATAAGGATAGAATTAACTCAAGTTTTAAAGAAACTTTTACAAAAAAATATTCATAAATGACTTTGTCCAGCTTAATCATAAAGATCCTTTCATCTTCCATAGTTTTTGAATAATATTTTGTGCAAAATCATTGAACAGCAGATGAGACTTTTACTGTATTCTTTTTGCCTAAAAAGAAAAAAAAAGTGTGTTAGGCCATTGTCACCTAGGTTCAATTCTTATTGTTAGGAACTATAGAATTTCTCCTAATTCTTTTCCCAGCCACTTCATCTTTCTCTGCACTGTATTTGTCATACCAGGGTTCTATTATATCCCTGCAGAACAATGACCAGGGTGCAAGTGATTCTCGGCATGGCTCTTGTCCAAAAGACACAGCGTGGCAATTCATTACCCCTGCAGAACTCGGAGGAGCTAGAGCGATTACCGCCATCCATTTCAGACAATAATGGCTGCTGATACGGTGCTTCTCTGCCGTTCAATTCAACAGGACAAAGAAGCTGGTCTTGATATCCCTGCCATGAGGTATTTTTGTAATTACCAGAGAGTGCGTTCATGTCTGAGTCAGCGACCTCTGCGGCGTGTGCTTGTCTACTACAGTGTGTGTGTGTGTGTGTTGTCAAGTAAAACAAAGAAATACGGTAAATATACACTGTAAAATCTCTAATAGATCGCCATCTCCAATAGACCGCCCCCCCTTAAATATGCATATTCACATCTTGTGTTCTTTGAAGCTTGTGTACTAATACAGATGGTTGAATTTTATTAATAATAACGTGTATAAGATAGTGATGTCGTTTGTGAACGATTCGTTCAAAATGAACTTCTATATGATTTGAAATGAACGGAATTCCTCAGTGAATGATAGTAGCGAGTACTGTAGCATTACTCCAATTCATTCCTGATTCGTTCATTATGTTCACTGCACATGAGCTAGCAGCAGCTCTTCAGTACGTTTGTGGTTTGTTTAAACGGATCATTTGTGATTGTCTGCTCAAAATGAATAAATTAATGACTTCAAATGATTCATTCACTTTACTGTTTGAGAATTAAAGATCCAAATCGTTATAAAAACTTAATATACGTATAAACGCATATATACAGTGGACTCCCTTTAATTGGGCCACCGGTTAATGGGGTAGCTGCTTTATTGAGCCAAACCATAAATTCACAAAATAAATTTGCACCGCAAATTTATTTATTGGAGCTAATTTGAGGGAGAATGAGAAAATTTTGCTATAAACCGACAGTGTTTAAAAAAGTGACATTTTGTTCTGTGGAATTGTCAATAAACACTTGTTTCCACGTTACGGGACACTCTGGCTTTGTTTTTCTGTTTTGCCAGAGCTTAACACAAACAGTCGACTCCGCTTAATTGGGACGGGGGTTTATTGGGACAAAACCTAAAGTCCAAAATCGAATCATATCTCTTAATGCAAATTTGTGCGACTTTATTGGGGCAAAAACGGGGCGTACCTGGCACTGCTTTTGTGGCAAAATGGTAGTTATAGCATACTTAATCCCTGAGGAAAATTCTTGGGTGTGTCCCGATGTGTCCCAAATAAACTGGCACCGACTATTCATGTGAAATGCAATGTGTGTGTGCATTCCACATGTACAGTAGAGTGTAAAAAGTGTAATATAAATGAACTACTCCAAATTTGCACAAATGTTGTGTGTAAAATAAAGCTACAAACAAGTTCATAGAAAAATGAAATATTTTTATTGGTGCAATTTATGATTTATTTTTCAAATGAGGAGAAAAGTACCCAGAGCAGATGAATCAATAGATACATGTATCAAGGAGTAGAGCCATAACTCTTTCTCTCTCTCTCTACCTCTCTCTCTCACACACACACACACACACGCACACCCACACACACACACACACACACACACACACACCTACACACACACTCTCTCTCAGGATTTGCTAGTGCTTATATAAACACACACAGACATATTCCTTCAGAAAGAATTGAAGTCACTTTGCTAGATTCCCATTAACGTCTGAAAAATACTCTACAAATTGCAGGTGATGAATGCTGATGCTTCAAGCTAAAGAAAGAATAAAGCTATTTAACATTCAGCTCAGGCTGCATTCTCAGCTCTGCCACATGGGGCGCCATTGATTAGTTGGATTTAATGGAACAGCCATCTGCAAGTACAATTAGCTTTTTTTAGTCAATGAAGATTAATTGATTTGTTTTTGCCGTCACGGTAATCCTAGAATCCACCTTGCCCTAATGCAAAACGACAGCACTTTTGCAATCTTCTGGCTGAGCATTTGAAATCAGCTTTTCTCCGGTTATGTAGAGTATGTTTCTGGCTTAATGGCTGGAATAACCATTTTAAAATCACATTTTTGTCAGTGTTGATGTTTTGACCGGTACGAATTTAATCATCAGCTCTGCAAAAGCATTTCTTTGATTGAAAATGAACATCATCAGACCTCTTTTTTCCAATTGACGTACATTTACCAAACGTTTTACTCATGTGGTGGCTCGCAACATGGCTTCTACAAAAATTGTCCCTTAAAAACCATAAAAATGTCAGTTAAATATATTTCCACTATATTCTTTTTGAAACAATATTGTCAAATTGTCGCTTCGGTTTGATCCAAAAATGACGTCTCACACAAATCCTGCTTTTTTAGTTATTGCTCTTTTTAAGCAATTTTTAAGTATTTTGTCATGTGTTTACCATCAGCTCAAAGGCCCAAACAAGCGAAACAGCTTGTTCTGTGCTCCCTAGAATAAAGACGCTCTTAAACCTTTACAGCAAGTCATTTCCGGACAGAATCCTGACAAAGAAGTATGACTTGCATTTGGAGAAACGTGACGTTCTTGTCCCCAACAGCCTCAAGGACCGTGGCCATGACACACACTCCGCACGGAAACACTCTCGCGTTCTTAACACAGTCCTGCTCGACAGAACATAAACACACAGATGCCCCTTGATCCACACACACACCAAATATTAATTCGCCTCTGGGAACCGGGAATGGTGATGACATTTATAAAGGCTGCGTCTGCTGCTTTCTTGTTTCACTCAAACACTCCGTTACTGTCCAGGCGAGTCACTTATCCACAGAGAGTGACTTTTCTCACAAACACTAAGTGGAAAATAAGACACGTTTCCCTCTTTGGATCTCCATGGACTTCCTTCCCAAGCCCTGGTCTGAACTGGATGTCAGCTCGGCGCCGGACAGATGAAAAGCGCCCTCTCATTTCCGTTACCGATATATTAGTACACTTAGCTCAGGTTTTGTTCTCTGGACAGTTTGCAGAAGCTTAAATAATGGCTGTGGTCCGAATGTCACCCACCCGCACGCTGACACGTATGTACAATTACAAAAGAATAAAAAAAGACAACAGAACAGACCTTTCAAGTCATCACCCATAATGGAAAGCTAATCAATTGCATCCAATAAGTGTTAGGCAGCTCCATTGGTCTCACAATCTCCTCCAAAAAATACAAAATAAGAGCGTAAAGAACTAAAACAGACAACCGAAGAGCATCATTGTCACAAACCATGGCTGAAATGGCAGCAGATATTTAAGCAAATACTTCTTTACAATTTCAATCGGTTTCAAATCTGCAGTGAATATAAGTCCCATAATCTGTAGTTCTGCTCTTGCCCTCCTGGGTTTAAGTTCAGGCTCAGTGCTTTAAGTTTCTCAGTCACGTTTTCCACGTCGGGACCGTTTTTGAAACCACGGTGCCGAGATGCTCCGTATTCCGCCAACGTGATGGAGTGGCACGGACGGGGGGAGGACCGGATTGGATTTATCGTCAGACGTGCTATAGTTCGGTCTCTTTCTCTGGCGTCACTCCAGTCGCTGCTCGGACTGGTGGTCTTCTCTTCCGCCTCAGTCTGAGTTTCCCAGATCCCTCCCCCCAGCACTGCTACCAGCGGTTGATGATGTGATTCATGTAGTCCTCTGTGGGCAACCGCGACGCCTCAGACTCGGGTGGATAGTCCCTGGAAGAGGAGTCGTCACCCGGGGTCCGGCGGAAGTGGAAGAGGGGCTGGTTTTTCAGACGCTGCTCTCGTCGCTCCAGCTGCCGCTTGTACATGTACCGCTGCTGGAACAGATCGCGGGCGTAGTCGTACAGCTGCATGTCCAAGTCGTTCAGCTCCTCGATGCGCAGCACGGTGTCATTGTCCAGGTCCACACCGGCCGCCCGAGTGCTGTTGTATTGCATGAACGGCCGGATGAACTTCAGGCGGAAGGTCCTTTCAAACAAATACTGAGTTTTGCGCTGGAACTCGGTCAGGCCGAAGAAGGACATGTCTCGGAGGTTCTTCTTCGCCGACTCCAGCAGGATCTGGGCCCGCTTCTTCTCCGGGATGAAGGACATGTTGTAGCAGCCCACCAGGCTGAGGTCAGCCAGCATTCGCACCTGTCGGTTATTGGCCAGGTTGTAGGGACAGTCCATGAACTGCTGCAATGTGCAGCCCGACCAGTCGGTGCCGTCGTAGCAGGGCGGCAGCTCCTCCGGTGTGGGGGTCCGGCCGTCGCACATGTGGAGGGAGGTCTTCCACGTAGCCCCGCGCTGGACGTGTCTCCATTCGCTCAGGTACCGGGACACGGGGTCTCGCAGCAAAGTGATGTAGTAGAACTTCCTGTGGGAGAAAAATGAAAAAGACATATGGTGAGCATGGAAGAGAGGCCTACTCGTCATTTTATTATTAATAACTTTTGTGTGTGCGTATGAATAAAAAAAACTAAATACAAACATAGACAAACATCATCTTTTAAGTAAATGACAAAACAATGTGCAAATAATGTTACTGACTGAGATATTGAAGTTGCTTTTATCAACAGTTATTAACATATTGACTTATTCAGACACATCTAGTTATCTAGTTATTGTTGTAATTGTTATTCAAACTATGAATATATATATATATATATTTTTTTACATTTATTTATTTTTTCACGTTCAATGTTGCAGGGAAAGTAATTTAAACAGTACAATTATGAGAAAGGAGTCTGTAACATTTGATGCACATTCATTTCTATCGTTTTTTTCTCTCTCGACACATTAAAATGCCAGTAAAAGTGTTCAATTTCCCCAGTACAAACTGGGACTCCATCTCTATTATTCTCCTCATAAATAGCAGCGATGCTGTAAAGACGCGCTGGTGCTTAACAGGCAGGCAGGAATTATTCCCCGTCTTTCCTCCAGCGCAGAAATAATTTCACTGAGCGTAAACACATCCCGTCATAAAAGAGAATTGGACTGTGGAGCTCTTGATTCTGAGGATTCATAATGCAGGAGAAAAGAGCTTAACACATCCCACAACACCTCTCTGCCATTCCCAACCTGCTCTCCAACACCAAATTAGCGCACACTTGGCCGTGTCCCTCTCGTGCACTTGAGGGGATTCGTGAAGCCCGAGAAAAGGCCGGGATGAATGGAGCATTAGTGCAGTCAATGGGTGAGACTTCCACCCGAGACGCATTAAAGTGTTCATCTGTGAAAGACGGCCACGTCAACCACAAGCCTGCGCAATACGTCAGTGTCCAGCTCAGATTGCTGTGACGGAAGATGTTCTGACGCAGACACATTATGGCTTTACTGTACGCGTACATGCACATACACACACTTGCATTTATATCATAGTAGGGTCCCACCTTTGACTTACATACAATACAATACAATACAATCCCTCCCTCCTCACCCTGACTCCACCCATCACAATATATCCATCAAGATGTTCCAATAAGCTTAATTCTATAGCCCCCCACACCCTCCACATCAGTTTGTACTAAATGCTAGGATATAAAACAGGATAAAAATTTTAAAAACGCCCCCATAAAAACTCCAAATTCGCATTTAAATACTAA
>SOMO01000219.1:43944-55166 GCA_028128575.1 Paedocypris carbunculus | reverse complement strand
TTTTGCAGCACCTGTACCTTTAGTCTCTGTACAGTTACAGCAGTCCTGCTGAACTGCATCATTCTCTTCCTGTTCCGGGTGTGTGCAGCAGGGCAGACAGCGCCCCCCTGCTGTTAGGATAAACTGCTCCGGGCAACTGGTGCAGTTGTGAAAGCCTGGACCTTTACACTCCAGACAGGACATGTCACAAGTCTCACAGCTATAGCCTTGCTCCTGCATTCAGAATGTTTCATTAGTATAGATAGACATAGAATAGATAGAAAGCCTTCACTGTGCATATATACGGCCCTGAAATTAAGAATGTCTTCTATTCAGTGTAACATGCAAGAGACATTTACAGTACATATGTGTTCTCTCGTTACTATATGTACAAAAGCGTAACAAATTGAGATCACATTAGTAACTTGACTAGTAACTTGAGATCACATTAGTAACAACTCCATGGTAAGTACACAAGTGACAAGAATGTCTTCCAAAATTCAAAGCCAATTGGTCGATTATTTGCTTTAATACATGAGCACATAATTGAGATTGGGCATGAGTTATTATATTGTTATGTTATTTTTTATATATTATATATTTTATAGTAAATTAATAAAATATTTGTTATTTAAAAAAGGCCATCCATCTATTTTCTGAACCAAAATTCGATTTCTGAGTCACTAGGAACCAGCTATACAATCACACAGCAGGACACACATTCACATCTTTACACTAAAAGTTTCTCTCCCTATGTGAGGAAACTGGAGACCTGGATGAAACCCACACAAGCACCAAGGGACCATGTATTCCAGACAGAAAGACCCCAACCGGGCCTTGAACTTGGATCCTTACTGTGAGGCGATATCGCTACCCACCGAGTAAGAAATGCATTTAAAGTATACATTATAAGTAGGGCTGTCAAACAATTAATTTTTTTAACTAGTTAATCGCACTTCCTCAACCAAATTAATCGCGATCACAATCACAATCACAAATAATAATAATAATTTATTATTAATAATTCTTTAGTATTAACAATTATTAATAACATGAACATGTATAGAATCTTGTAATATTGAATATTGAAGTGTAAATTAATGTAAACTCAACACAAAATAAACACTTGTTTAAATACTGTAACATACCGTTTTGACAAAAGAAAACAATGGGTAATGTATTTGTATATTTGTGTGGCAAAAGTATGGCACTGATAACTAGTCTAGCTGAAAAAACTGATCACACATTTTTATCTAAAAGAAACAAACTCCGACATATGGTCTGTGCACAGTGCGCATGCGCACGCAGTCGTCTGAGAGACTGCAAATAATTAAATTGCACTCCATTCCCTCTATAAGTGCGCTGTGATTTCAGCTTTGCAAAAAAATGTACAAATAATACTGAATGGTTTTGAAGTGAAACTCAAAAACCAGAAGTGCCGAAAACACGGAACTGCGATTAATGGCGTTAATAAAATTTGACGCGATTTAACACATTTAATTAATCGCATGAGTTAACGCGTTAACTTTGACAGCCCTAATTATAAGTTAATCCACACATATAATGATATGGAACTGAAATATGTGATGGCATTTTGAGAACTGGAACGGATTAAGGGGATTTAAGTGTTGTCAATGAGGAACAATGATTTGACGTAAGTGCAAACAGAGGTGCGAACTCGGCAATAGAAAGAATGAAACTGATAAGTCAGGATAGAGCTGTGACATATCTAAATAATGTAGAGTAGAAGAGAAATCACCATTAGCACGGCGTATTCTCCAGTAATGCACAGGGACTCGCAGGCTCCTTCTGTGAGAACAAAACCTGGATGACAGGAGTCGCAGTCCTCAATGCTCCTGCCTGTCGACACGTTTCACCAAGTTTCAGTAGAACGTCAACTAGAATATTTTAGTGCATTGTTACCCGTGCATGTTTTGCAGCTGGGATGGCAGACCTCACAGGTTCTGTGTTGAGGATCGTGGTGGTACGTAGGGGGACATGCGGAGACGCAGCGTCCCTGATTCCTGATGAAGATCAGTGCGTCTGAGCAGCGGACACAGCCGTCTTCTCCGGCCTTCAGACAGTCTTCACAGCTCGGATCACACCGCTCACACGCCCCAGACTCAGAGCTACCGTAATAACTGGAGGAGACACAGTCAAACTTAGCAGATGAATAAACNAGCCAAGGTTAAACTATTGTTTGACTGCCGCGATATGAACTGGTGCGGCAGACCAAACGATTTTCGAAATGCTGGCTGCACAAAAAGCGGGAAGTGCAAGTTTGTACATATAGAAGAGTTTACTCGAAAAAGGAATCACCACACAAAAGCTAATTTTGACACGCTCAAGCAGAGACAAGAACCGAACAAAAGCCCCCAGGTGGGGATTAGGTGAAATAAAAGCACAGCCTTTCACCAGGTTTGTAAAAACAAGCTGATTTTTGGGAAGAGAAGAACAACGCAGGATAAATGCAGGAGGAGGGGGAGTGACGGTGGTGCGGAGCTCTTGTTCAGGAGCTTGTTGGGATCTGCTGGTATTTGAACAGTTCCACAAATCAAACACAGACGACAAACACTTAATGTCCTTATCAGCTGAGTAGCCTAAGACGGATCGTTTTGTTAGACTTAAAAAAGTCATTGGTCAGGCAATAGTGAAACACTGGAAAATACATTCCTTTTCTGAAGCGCTTTCCCACTTTTGGGTCACGGGAGCCAAGCTTCTAAGTTTAAAACCTAAAACTTCAAAATTAGAATTGTACTTTGTGTCCCAAATATTGTCGGTTCAAATCCCGTTCCGGCTGGTTCTAAAAGCTCCACAGCTTCAGGCTGCCCACTGCTCCGGGTTTGTGTATATTCACAGTTCGAGTGGGTCAAATGCAAAAAAAAAAATCCCCACTGAGGGATTAATAAAGTTTCAATTATTCTTATGTTTTGTTATTGTTTTTTTTTAATTATTATTTATAATGGTGCCACACTCCAACTCCAAAGTCACACTAAATTGTTGTGACAAGTAATTGAGCAACAAGTTCCAGTGATGATCAATTTGTGAGGACAATTTCCCACAAAATTATAAGTCGCACAACAAGATTTTAAATGCGCTTTATAGTTGTAAGACACACCTAAACAATAAACGAATGTGCCAGTCATTAAATTTTCAAACAACCACCGCTTTACACAGCAACTTTCTGTTTAGAGTGGAAGATCTNTCACTGAATGTTCCGGAAGCAAGAGAGAGTCGGAATGAGAGCCATGTGTGTTTGTGTGTTGGGCGCTGAGATTACGAGTGTGTGTTTATGTTTCCAGCAGCCCGGCGTGGACCGGCTACCGCACACTTCATTTCCAGATCTCCCTTCCGCCCCCCTCAGACTCGCACTGAGGGCCACAAATCAGCCCGCTGGCTCCTCGTGGCCCCTGAACGGATCCTGTGTCGCTCATGTTTCCTTTTCTGCAGCCCGGTGAAAAGAGTTTCCCTGGTGAGAGACTGATGAGTTACGCCTTCTTTTGATGTCAAGAGTTTGGAACACGCCTGCTCGAGCACAAAGAACAGACAACCCGAAAAAGAGAGAAAGAGAGAGAGAGAGAAAAAGAGCTGCTTAACCATTTTTCACACACGCAGGTCCTCCAAAGAGCCGAAGGGGGGAGAAAATTCCATTCCGAGCACTGTGAGGAGCAGAGTTAAGATGGATGGATGAGACGATAACAGCCCCGGAGAGCAGAGGACTGGCACAATCATCTCACTCTTCTTTTTATTAGCCGTTCTTTTCTCCTACTTTTTTTTCCCCGATGCCATCAACAGGCTTTCATCCAGAGGAACCAGTCAAAAATGCATCACTCGGAAGATACAAGCCCTCGGTTTTTCTTCCTCCGTGTCTCAGTCTCTGCTGAAGTTTTTGGAAACAGCAGAAGCGTTAAAATGAATTGAAAGTGACTGAACGATTTATACTCAGTAGCGCTGAAGTGGCAGGACAATCCTTCATACAGTTGAGATCTTGTAGTTTAATTGCGGACATTTCACATGAATGTTTTACTCCCTAGTGTTTGCAGTTGTCTAGATGCGGCTGATCAATGCTGTTACTTCATCTCATCACAGAAGATCTCAGTCTTTTTCTAGCGGAAAACTGCTGGGAAAAAATGAATGAGATGTTTGTGTTTTGGCTGCTTACACTTCTTGGCATTTTCCTGTTTGCGCAAGCGTTTTCTCTTGCAACTTTATCAGGAGATTCTTGCATCTTATAATCAGCTTTTCAGCCAATTGAGAATGCCAATGCATCATCCAACCATCTATCCATCCATCCATTACTTAACTGCTTTTACATGGTGAGCCAATCCCAACCACTCTGGGCCTGAAAGCGGGACACACCCCGTATTGGTGGCCAACCAATCACAGAGCAGGACAAACAGACACATTCACACTCTCACTCTCACCAATGGACAATTTTCCGCTTTCTAATTTCTGTGAATCTGTTTTTGGGACTGTGCACAGAAACCAAAGCACCATGTAAACTCTACACAGAACTTGAGTCTGGAATGGTCAATCAGTAATCATTTTCGGGCAATACAACAATTTGTGATCAGTGTTCGAACCAGAAACCTAAATAGTCGTGCAATTGTTTTTCGTCATTGAAAACAACGCAAAAGACAACTACTCAGCGTCGAGTCTCTGGTTAAATTTGGTGTCTATTTAAAGGCTTGACGACCTCTAACAAAAGGATATCTGCAAATGAAGAATTATTCCTCAGAGGGTGAAGATGAAGATTGCATGACATAATTTGAACCCAGTCATTACCGTATCTGGAGCCGCGATCTGATCTCTTCCTGATAGCAGCCGCTCACTTCCTGACGCATCACTTCCTTCTGTCGCAAAGCTTCAAAATACTAAACACACACACACACAGGCGTCTGTAATTCGTGCAACTAATATCCACAGGCTACGTTCGCAAAAAACAAAATTAAAGCGCAGACGATGTCTCAAAATGCTCCATAACCCGCGTAATGATCTCCAAGAAAATGTAAGTAAGCCGTGTGAAAACAAACATCGGAGTCTGTTACAACACATTATATCTGATAAGCAAAACAAGTGAAGAGCGAGGAGCGTCGACTGCACTTTCAGCACTTTAAATGTTCCGCCAGACACGGAATGTGCATTAGGCATCTCCAGATGATTCAGCAGGCTTGTCAATCAGACGTGAAGTGAATGATGACAACGTGAAAATAAACACGGCGGACGAGAAGAGTCAAAGAGAAAGACAAGAACATCATCTTCAATCCTACAAGTCTGAGGAAGTACAGGCCTCGAGTGCCCAGGCGAAAACACGTTGTTATAGTAAGCTGTTAAGTGCACTTTAGAGTCTCAAAGCTTGAGTTGCTCTGTCAAACCACTAAGTGACTGTGAGGGTGAAGATGGCGTATTGCCGGGAAACACTTCACCACAGTCGTCTCCTTCTGTCAGACACCTTTCCTCTCTCTCCTCGCTAGCATCTGCTTGTCGGCCACAGCTCAGCCGTTACCCATCAGGACCACCTCGGCCACGGCCGAGAGCTTCACACATTGCCTGTCCACGCTCGACGTAAGCCTGTGAGTCTGAAACAAGCAGACGATGGGTTTGTCTTTTTAAAGCAGTTTAAAGCGCAAATATATACCGTATTTACGTGACTATACAGTGCACTTAAAATAAAAAGCATTAAATAAAAATGTAATCTTTAAAAACCAGTGTGCCTTATTGTGTTTTTTTTTTTTTTTTATAAAGTGTGTCGGCTTATAGTCTGAAAAATACGGTAAATCGGTACATAGTTAATGTGTCAAAAATGTAGTACTGTCAAGTTAGAAAATGCTTTTTTTGTTTGTTTTTTTCAACAATACATCCTCTGATGAATGCAAAATAGTTTTTCTTAATAATTTCTAAAATTGAATTGAATTGAAATTTTTGAATTCAATGTTGCAGAAGCACAATAAAGACAGTGACGTCAAAGTTCAATCTTGTTTTGCCGTTTAATTTGCACCCTATAAAATTGATCAAATGTGTCAAAATGTATTAATATAGATAATCATTTTCTCATAACTGTGAACTTTAATTTTATATAATGACACATATACTGTATGTTTAAATGTGGAATACCATGCTTATTTAAAAAAAAAAATAGACACAAAAAGTCCCAGGTGAAATTTGAGAGATAAAGATTTCAAGTAGTGCAAAAGAAAGTAATGCGCATTACTTTCTAACATTTAGAATTACAAATCTTGAGTAATGCGCATCAAAAAATGAAAAGCAATTAAAGGCTCCACCCCAAAATCTAACTTGTTGTTTACACCGAAAGAGGATTATGACACATTCAAATAAATAATAAAAAAAACCGGATCAACGAAGTTCAGATAATTAACGTTGCAGCTCTCTAAATCTGTAAACATTATTTCTCACACAATTCAGCTCTATATTTCAAGAGACAGTTATGAGCCTCTCTTCAACAAGCTTCTCAAAACTACAGTCTTGGCAGAGCATCCCGGAGCCACGTGTCCAGGTGTACGCCTGAGGGTCCTGATGCGGTACCCAACGCATCAGAAGGTGTGCAAGAAAAATGAAAAGTGATACAGACAACAGGAAACCGCAGGGGTCACTTTCACTCATGGCAGGCAGACAAATTCTTTCAATACCTCTTCATACCTGCTACTTCTACAAACAGTGCAAACAAAAAATGACATCTCATCGCGTTCCTGCCAAGTACTTGCTCTCCTTCATCGTTTTGTCCACTCACTCTTCGTTTCCTCATCGCTCCATCTCTTCCTCTTGCATTAGAGCTTTCTGTCAGCCGAAATGTTTTTTTTCTTCTTTCTCTATAACCTCAGGCATTTTTCTTCACTAGATGATGGCAAATCATCTTTGGTAATGGACTGGGATGGTGACAGCTAAAGGTCGTCCGATTTATGTCAGTGCAAGACTGGATTATAAAGGAATTTCGACGCACCAGCATCCACCCGCACAGTCGCCCTCACTTCCTCCTCTCATTATTCACATTCACCCACGGCACCAACAAAAAGAGTCAGCGATGATGAAAAGAACAAAACAGAATCTCTTAACATGACCGAGCATTGCTGCCCTCACATATAGAAAATCAATGAATAAACCAATACTTCAAATCCACTGATCTGTGATCGCTTTCTATGGCAATTTTGTTATTTGATGAGACAACAAATGAAAAAAAAAATCATTCAAAATGTGTAAAGAAACAAGAAACATCAGCCAGAAACTACCTGACTCTAAAATGACTTGAAATTCAATATAAAAAGCCATTTAATGCTAAAACTTAAAACCGGAACATAAGTGTGATTTGACCTTTACTATTTAACATTTTTTACATACATTGCATTTGCAGATGAGTATTTTTGTTAATACATTTAAAATAGGTATAATTTAGTACATATTATTATGCTTCAGAGACTGAAAGAGTCTCTTCATAGCTGCATTTGTATTTGTATGGAAGTTTTACACATTTGTGTTGAGTGTATTTGAGTGACCTACTAGCCTGCTGAAATGTTGTGAAATTAAAAGTTCCTCCATTAAAAATTGCATTTAAGTTTAAAGTGCATTCAGAAAAAGTGCAAAGGATACAACATTTTCTCTGCAGGTCTTAATAATAGTATAGATAGGTTGATGTTGAGCTTGTCATCTGCCTGACATTTGAGAAAGATTTGAGACTGTATTTAAATAAGGCCAGTGGATAAAAAAATATACATCTTTCAGAAATATACAATCTGTCACATATAAAGTAGCCTAAAACAAAATAGCCTACGAATTAGTATTATTAGAGGTACTCTCTTGCAGGATTTCACTGAACATGTCAGACAACGAGGGTGCAACTGCAAACCCTTCATCTGGTGCTGAGGGATGAGTCTGTTTTCTGCTCTGCTCCGTCTGCATCTTTGCGTCGGTTCTGTGCTTCTTTCACTGCCATTTCTCGCCTGCTGCTTTAACTGCTCATCTAAATAATGCTCTTTATAACGCGGATCAAGTACAGTCGCGATGAAGTGCGGAGAACTCGAACATATTTCTACGGATCGTGTGCTGACAGACTCTAAGCGCGGACTTTTCATAGTTTTTACTGTGGTATATTTACCGCCACATATTCGGTAAATCCCTACCTCTAATAGAATGTCATGGGGGTCTAATTTTCAACTCTTCTACTCTATTAAGGTGGCGCTCTATTAGAGGTAGCGTTCTGAGCCGGAATTGCGATTATTAATCATTTTTAAACTTTTTGAATCATAAACATGTTTACATGATCCTGATTCATTGTAAGAGATGGAAATTGAAGTGATTTGTCTTAAAATAAGACAATAGCAGTGTAAATAACTTGTTCTCTTGTTCTCAAAGTCTTGTTCTCAATTTCCAGGACAGGAGGCATTGTTGCAAAAAATTGCCTCAGAACCCAGGAAGCCAGTTGAGCACATTCTTCATTGACTGGAGTTTCTCTATGAGGCAACTTATGTAGTATTCACCACATTTCACCTCAATGGTCAAGACACATGGGTGCTTGTTCAGATTTTGTGACATGGTGTTTGGCGCAAAACAAATCTTCGTAGTGTTGAAACGAACGCTGCCAAAACACATCACAGAGAGAAACTCTTTGGAACAGAAAGGTGACACCACCATCTCATCCATCAGAAGCACGAGTCCATGACTCCACGGCTGGATGAAGAGCGTATGACGGGGATCTTCAGTTGCTGCACAAACACGCTTTAAGCCGAAGCTGCTGTGTGATCAACTAACAAGTCAACAAAACTCTTGTGACTCATCCATCATGTTTAAGCACTGATATGGAGTGAATCAACGTCTGTTGAAATGTCAACCCCAAATAAGCAGGCAGGAGCAGTCTATCGCTGGAGTTCATTGAAACCCACAAGAGCAAATCATGGGGGACTTCACCACGCAGGAAATATACATCCCGTGTTCCTTTCAAACCTTCTGTCGTGTTTTTATTACACAGGTTGTGAGGAACATCACAGGCTGGTTTTGATCCCGCCACTGAGCAACACAATCTTACTGTTACAAAGGACAGAAGAGGAAAAAAATGGAGCCTGATTGAAGGAGAAACTGCACATTCAGCCCTGTGGAAACGTGATTGCAATAACAATCTGCGGATAAAGTTGCATTATTCATACAAGTTCATCTAATTCCACCAGAAAATGCGCTATGAGGTGGTGTCGGCAAACAATAGCCCTAGTTGTCCATGCAAAGGAATGTAAATCTTTCCCTGAACAACAAGTGATCTGGGAGCTTGTTTCTAAAGGATTCCCATTAGCACAGATGCCCCCTACCCTTCCTGGCAGGCCGAGATGAGAGGAGGGGGGCTTTTGTGGGCTACACATCCTACAAACTCGACACAGGATGAGTGACGGTCTGGCTGGGCACAGTGGCGAACAGATTTATATGCTCCATAATCATGGTTCATTTAGTAAACATTCCCAAATATAAAGGCCCATTGCATCAATACAGGTCTGTGAAATCACTCGGGGAGAAGGTCTGGCATCTCGGATGCTTAGACACTTTACTGTAAATCAAGTGTGGAATTCTAAGTCAGTGACTTCATGAGAAAACACTGTACCACCATTGAACGTCGGCTGTAGCGCTCAGCGATGCTAAAGGATTATCAATAAGGTTTTAAAATGTTATCCCGGGATTAAACAATACTAGTTCTGCATAACAATCCCTGTCCCTATGTCCTGCATCATTAAAAAAGACAAGAACCAATACTTTGTGAAACATGTGTATGTTGACAATGCATAAATGCATAACATGGTTGAAAAATGACCCGTAATCGTTTCCCATGTCATATCACTGGCTGGATATTTTAATAGGATATTTAAAAAGATGTTTTCTGTAGCAAAGCAGTGTCATTTTTTTTTTTTTTGGTTTCTGACATTTAAAAAAACAACCAAATTATAAATGCTTAAATGAAAAGTAAACAAACACATGAACATTATTTGTTAATAAAGAATACATCTATTTCTAAGCATTGAAAAACAATGTTACACTTGACAGAATGGTGCCATTTCAAATGCATAAATATACAAAGAGACAATTATATGTTTACATTCATGTTAATTCAAAAAAAAAATAAACCCTAAAATGTACATAGTTGATTAAAACATACAAAGGCAATAAAACATTAATAATTTCCTGCTTTATTAAAAGAAAAAACACAGTATTTAATGTTATTGTTAATTTTTTGCATGTTTTTTATACTATTCTTTTGACACATTTAGCTTTTTTTATTACACAAAAATGTTATAAATGAAAAAGCCTCATTCGAACAAGTGTTGCATAGCCTGTAATATTGCCTAAATCTACTATTAAATTCAATGAATGATTAACTGAGGATTATTTACTTAGAGTTTCTCAGGCAGTCACAGCTAATGTGTAACGGATTGTACAGATAGTAATTTAGCTGTTATGCAATTAAATTGTGCAAACAAACACACGCCATCGCAGCAGGAAGGAGTGCAGAACAGTCCTGGAAATCTCACGACTTCAGATTCACACTGAGCTTAGTAACACGATGATGACGGTCTTTCACTCTCTCCGCCAGCCAAAAACAGTTTGCACACCGTGAGGCATTCTGGGTAAATCCGGAGAGGATTTGTGTGAGTATTGGTCAGACGAGGTTTATAACAGGTTCCCAAGAGATGCAGAAGGAAAAAGCAGAAAAAAAAATCTTGAGAACTTTCCTGCAGATGAGCAAAAAAAAAGCTTCACTCATTCAGCTCTCTTCTTCTCCTCAGCCCAAACTCCAGCCCGTCGCATTCGACTCCAGAGACTTTGAGTAGGAACCGCGATTCTTTTTCTCACTCTTCGCCCATCCTCGCTCTCCCTCACTATTCTGCAGGGGTAATAAATCAAGCCAGAGCTCCTTCTCTCACTATAGTAGATAACACAGCACTGAGCGGCGAGCTCTGTGGAGTTGTTGACAGTACGGCCGTATCAGCAGAAAAGCGTATAATACGGGAACATTATGTGCCATAATACGACCCCCACAAATAAACTTTCCTCCCAAGCTCCACGCCGTCACGCTATTTAGTGTAGGGCGGCACCAGACGCTCTCGGGGGGGAGACTGGGGGTCTCCAGGGCCGCTCCACTGGGACCAGTTTCCCTAAGGAGGTCAGGTAATGTGTGATTTAAACCCAAGTTGAAGTATTTCTGTGCATTCTAAGCTGTCACAGGTCTCCTCACCTCAATAAATGTTTTATTTATT
>SOMO01000218.1:289182-299351 GCA_028128575.1 Paedocypris carbunculus | reverse complement strand
GGCTGTGGCCGCTCTTATCTCTTTCAGCTTGTTGTCACTTACTTGGATGTTGGCCATCAGTGTGTGGATCTGTGCGTCCATGCCTTCACTGAGACTGTTGTCCTGATAGTCGATGGGCTTGCGTGACAAGGTGTCGGCTACCGGTATCTGTTTGCCTGGTTTGTGGATTATGTGGATGTTGTATTTCTGCAGTTGCAGTANGGATGTTGGCCATCAGTGTGTGGATCTGTGCGTCCATGCCTTCACTGAGACTGTTGTCCTGATAGTCGATGGGCTTGCGTGACAAGGTGTCGGCTACCGGTATCTGTTTGCCTGGTTTGTGGATTATGTGGATGTTGTATTTCTGCAGTTGCAGTATCATCCGCTGGAGGCGAGGAGGGGCTGAAGCGAGGGGCTTTCTGAGTATAGCCTCTAGTGGCTTATGGTCGGATTCCACGGTCACGTTTCTTCCATACATGTACTCGTGGAAACGTTTGCATCCGAATAACACAGCGTAAAGCTCCTTTTCTATTTGGGCGTAGTTTTNTTGCAGTATCATCCGCTGGAGGCGAGGAGGGGCTGAAGCGAGGGGCTTTCTGAGTATAGCCTCTAGTGGCTTATGGTCGGATTCCACGGTCACGTTTCTTCCATACATGTACTCGTGGAAACGTTTGCATCCGAATAACACAGCGTAAAGCTCCTTTTCTATTTGGGCGTAGTTTTGTTCTGTGTTGTTGAGGGACTTTGAAGCATACGCAATTGGCTTTTCATTTTGGAGTAAAACTGCGCCAAGGCCAATCTTTGAAGCATCTACCTGCAATGTGAGTTCCTTTTGTGGGTCGAAGTATGCCAATACAGGGTGGTTGGTGATTAGCTCTTTGATCTGTTGGAACGCTTTGTCGTGGATCGCGTCCCACACANTTGGGCGTAGTTTTGTTCTGTGTTGTTGAGGGACTTTGAAGCATACGCAATTGGCTTTTCATTTTGGAGTAAAACTGCGCCAAGGCCAATCTTTGAAGCATCTACCTGCAATGTGAGTTCCTTTTGTGGGTCGAAGTATGCCAATACAGGGTGGTTGGTGATTAGCTCTTTGATCTGTTGGAACGCTTTGTCGTGGATCGCGTCCCACACAAATTCGCTGTCTTGCTTCAGTAGTTGTCTGAGTGGTGNTTGAAGCATCTACCTGCAATGTGAGTTCCTTTTGTGGGTCGAAGTATGCCAATACAGGGTGGTTGGTGATTAGCTCTTTGATCTGTTGGAACGCTTTGTCGTGGATCGCGTCCCACACAAATTCGCTGTCTTGCTTCAGTAGTTGTCTGAGTGGTGCGTTTACTTCCGATATGTGTGGTGTGAATCTGGCCAGGTAATTGATCATACCTAATACTGTTTCCAGCTCGGATTTGGACTGAGGTGGCTGCATCTCTTGTATGGCCTTCACTTTCTGTGGGTCTGGCCTTATGCCTTCGTTTGACAGTCTGTGTCCGAAATAGCTGACTTCTTGGACGCCGATGCGACATTTGTCAGNATCATACCTAATACTGTTTCCAGCTCGGATTTGGACTGAGGTGGCTGCATCTCTTGTATGGCCTTCACTTTCTGTGGGTCTGGCCTTATGCCTTCGTTTGACAGTCTGTGTCCGAAATAGCTGACTTCTTGGACGCCGATGCGACATTTGTCAGGATTGAGCTTTAAGCCTCTTTCTCGTGTGCGTTGCAGCATGGCTCTCAGGTTTATGTCGTGTTCCTGTTTGTTTTTTCCAAATACGAGGATGTCGTCGACGATGGCTGCGACGCCTTTGAGGCCTTCGTATGTTTCGTTGACTCGCCTCTGGAACTCGTCTTGCGCTGAGTNACGCCGATGCGACATTTGTCAGGATTGAGCTTTAAGCCTCTTTCTCGTGTGCGTTGCAGCATGGCTCTCAGGTTTATGTCGTGTTCCTGTTTGTTTTTTCCAAATACGAGGATGTCGTCGACGATGGCTGCGACGCCTTTGAGGCCTTCGTATGTTTCGTTGACTCGCCTCTGGAACTCGTCTTGCGCTGAGTTGATGCCGAAGGGCAGCCGAAGGAACCTGTATCTGCCAAACGGGGTGTTGAATGTTGTTAGCAGTGAGGACTCCGTGCTCAGCTTGATGGCCCAATAGCCTGACCTGGCGTCCAAAACGCTGAAGTACCGGGNTCGTCGACGATGGCTGCGACGCCTTTGAGGCCTTCGTATGTTTCGTTGACTCGCCTCTGGAACTCGTCTTGCGCTGAGTTGATGCCGAAGGGCAGCCGAAGGAACCTGTATCTGCCAAACGGGGTGTTGAATGTTGTTAGCAGTGAGGACTCCGTGCTCAGCTTGATGGCCCAATAGCCTGACCTGGCGTCCAAAACGCTGAAGTACCGGGCTCCTGCCAGTCTTGTGGTGACTTCCTCGAGCGTTGGGAGCGGGTAGTGAGGTCGCTGTATGGCTTTGTTGAGTTCTCTGGGGTCTAAACATACTCGCNAAGGAACCTGTATCTGCCAAACGGGGTGTTGAATGTTGTTAGCAGTGAGGACTCCGTGCTCAGCTTGATGGCCCAATAGCCTGACCTGGCGTCCAAAACGCTGAAGTACCGGGCTCCTGCCAGTCTTGTGGTGACTTCCTCGAGCGTTGGGAGCGGGTAGTGAGGTCGCTGTATGGCTTTGTTGAGTTCTCTGGGGTCTAAACATACTCGCAATTTCTGACTCTTGGGTTTTTCTACAACAACTAGAGCGTTGACCCATTCTGTTGGCTCCGTTACCTTGACAATGATGTTACTGTCCTCCATTTTGTCCAGCTCTTGCTTCAGANTGCCAGTCTTGTGGTGACTTCCTCGAGCGTTGGGAGCGGGTAGTGAGGTCGCTGTATGGCTTTGTTGAGTTCTCTGGGGTCTAAACATACTCGCAATTTCTGACTCTTGGGTTTTTCTACAACAACTAGAGCGTTGACCCATTCTGTTGGCTCCGTTACCTTGACAATGATGTTACTGTCCTCCATTTTGTCCAGCTCTTGCTTCAGACGGGTGCGAAGTGCGATGGGGACTCTGCGTGGGGGATAGACTGTTGGTGTTGCCTGTGGGTTGACACNGCATTAAACAAATCAAGAAAGCTAAAGGCCACCTAGCGAAATTCTCTTGAAAAAGTGTGTTCAAAAGAGGGGGAGGACTAAGCGAAATATCTTTTGGTGACCTCGTCCGATCTCGGAAGCTAAGCAGGGTCGGGCCTGGTTAGTACTTGGATGGGAGACCCCCTGGGAAATCCAGGTGCTGTAAGCTTTTGCATCTTCCTGCAACCACCATCCCCTTGGTTTTGTAGTAGTTTTATTTGAAGCTCTTACACTTTGAACCCAAACACACTCTGATCAGTCGTTTCAACAGGCGGAAAGCGGCCGAGAGATTTTCTCCAGAGGAACAATGACGGACTCTGCCACGAGAGGGCGCTGTTCAGTCAACAACAGCCAGACTTTTCTCAAAATTGATTTGCCAGTGGTTAAAAGAGCAAAAACGAACAAGTACAAAATCCCCATGCGTGAAGAGTAGAGGCGATACTACTTCGTATTTTAATAAAGTAGAAATTTGGCTTACTTTTACTTTACTTGAGTATTTTTTTCAGCTTACTTTCTACTTCTACTTCTTATTTTTTTAAGCAAATTTTGGTACTTTCTAGTCGTTACTTTTTCAAAACTAGCCATGTTACTGCGATTTCATTCCGGTTAGTTTTATTTCCGTGTTGAATCGATCTAAAAAAACATCCCGATAAATCGCGCCATCCAGTAACGGGGACCCAGCGGGCATCACAACGTCAATTTGACGTCAAAATCCAGTCAAAATTGAGTCTACGCGTCAAAGTAAATTATTTTATGTCATTTTGACATCAAGTTGACAGACGTAGGTATTGACATCAATATTTTTACATAAAATTCACAATGATTTTTTTACCCCAGTATTAACACACATACACACAGAAAAAAGATACCCTGATTTCCCATATGGTGACTTTAGTGGTTCGATGATAATTTGTAAAGGTACAAATTTCCTTTTGACAGAAAGAGATTTGTTCTTCTCACAACTTTGTACCAATTTGCTTTAATATCGATTCAGTAATTCCAAATTTATTCAGATAGATAATTGATTTTAGGTATATTCTTTTGTGTTACATGTAATTAAACAAAACATTCTTTTGAATTAAACAAACATATTTTGACATCAAAATGTAATTGCTCAAAGCGACCTAATTGTAATTGTAGCATACTGCACGGTGTCCACATGTACTTTGCCCTTTTGTGTTTGTCATTAGTTGACAATAGGATATGTGGACCAATAGCGTGCAGGCTCTGCTCCTCAGTACTACATTTTTGTCTAACCGTCAATGTGTGTGTTGGGCAGCAGGATGACTTGACGGTGTTTCGCGAGCTGTGGCATACCCTAAATAATGAGGCGCAAATGCTCTTTTAACATTAACATTCGGAACTAGGTTGTACAATATATGCCTTTAAGACATCATGAACGTCAAACCGAAACCAAATGGATGAGCATGGAGCTCCAACGCTGTTTTGGTTACATCTTTGGTTTGCTATTGTTTCATTTAAATGTTTTGTAACCCTCTCCATCGGGTGTACGGACGGGAACACTGCCCATTAAAGATTCTGGTGAGCTTCCCATCCTCTGCCTCTGTTATTTTGTGAGACACCCGTGGCCGACGCGTTACACAGTCAAGACAAGATATGTGTAAATGTGTAAAAACAGATGTTTCACTCATTTATCTCAAGGTATGATTTTGTTTGGACAAAGATTTAAAATGACATGCATGAAATGACATCGTAATGACACAAAAATGGTGTTCCATAAAGTCAAAATGAGGTTATTTGTTTGACATCAATTTGATTTTCAAATACCACCTGTTTTTGATATCATTTTGATGTCATTTATTGATGTCATTTTGATGCCAATTTGACATCTTTTGCCCGCTGGGGAATTTGATTGTGGTTGGATGAGACGTATAAACACGTATCATTCCGACACCTGATTGGTTTGTGCGACAGAATGACGGGGCGGCGGCTTTATGGAATCAGTTAATGTCAATACGGCTAAAGCACAAACGATGCCGAGGCTGCGCGCACACACGCCAACACTGTCTGAGCATATCATCATCAGCGCAGCAGTAGTGCACGAAACACGGGGGCAAAACGGCAAATAAATGTTCAACATATCGTCCCAGTCGGGACAAGTGTGAGGCGTAGTGACCGTGTAAAGCTCCATACATACGTCTTCCCTTCTGTGAAAACGGAGTCTATAAGTGAGGCTTGTGGACATGATGGGAAGCAGTCGGTTTCTGAACGTAAGAAATTATTGTAGATAAAGTTGTGGTCTTCGGGAATGGCATGCTTATTTGTTAATTTGTCAAATTAAGGGAATATGTTATCAATTTAAAGATCCTGTAGAGTGATGATTCCTTGTGTAGTCCAGATATTGAAGGCCTTGTCTATTATTGAGGGGGTGAACATGTTATTGTTGCTAAGCGGGGCAAGAAGGCAGATATTTTGAGGATGAGGGAAATATCCGCTTCTCGCATCGTTGGAGGAAGAGAGTCTGACAATAAAGACTCCTGAAACACTGTGAGTAACAGAGGGGCAAGTGAAACGGGCAGTTTTTTTGTAGAACTCTGATGAGAAATCGTCAGGCCCGGTGATTTGCCAGACAGCATGCTGTTGATTGTGTCTACAATTTCTTGCAAGGAAAAGTCTTCATCTATGCTGGTGGCTACATTTGAGTCCAGTTCCGGGACTTGCAATAAGTAAAAAAATGTGTCCAGGGCCGATTCGCTATCTGGTGGCTCTGAAGTGTGGAGGGAAGTATAGGAGTGTTGAAAACAAGAATTTATCTTGTGGTCGGCATGTTTCCGGCCGTGTTCATCCCTGATCTCCAAGATGAGACGTTTAGTTGCTCTGGAGCGTAACTGATGGGCCAGAAGTTTTCCTGATTTTTCCCTGTGCTCGTAGTAGTTGTGTCCAGATTTCAACAGAAGGTTTTCTGCTTGACGCGTTAAGATGAGGTTGAATTCTGTCTTAAACAGAAGGGGTTGAATCTCCATGGACGATATCGTGTGCTAACAGCAGGGATGCGAAGCTTCATTTCGAGAGGGTTATTGGTTATCGGTTGGTAATCACAGCTAGTAACTGTATGGATAAGCTTAATTGTCAATAAAGAAGTAGTCAATTCTTGAAAATGTGTTATGTACCGGTGAGAAGAAGGTGTAACTCTTTGAGGTGGGATTTCTGAAGCGCCAGATGTCAGTCGCACGATACGCTTGGAGGATGTGGTTAATTGTCTGAGAGAGCTTGGAGTCTGGGCAAGGCCTGGAGGAGCTACGGTCCAGTTTAGATGAGAGGGCACAGTTGAGATCCCCGCCCAAAATTAAGTGGTTGTTGTCCAACAGAGGAAGGCGACGAAAACAAATCTTGAAGAAATTACTCTCATTGTAGTTTGGGCCGTAGATGCTCATAAGAGTTACTGGAAGGCCTTAAAGCTTGCCCACCACAATAATAAATCGGCCGCAAGGGTCTGATTCCACCTGTGATATGGCAAATTGTATGTTTTTTCGTATTAAATTGCCGTTCCTCTTGACTTGAAATCAAAATTGGAGTGGAAAACTTGTCCAACCCATCCTCCTGTGAGTTTGGATTGGTCCTTAATTCAAAGATGTGTTTCTTATATAAGTGCTATGTCTGCTTTCAACGAGTCAAGATGTAGAAGAGCAGTATATTTGTGGATTAAGATTGATCACACAATATTTCATTTATTTATAGTATATTTGTAAGAATATTTAGTTCATTTGGATTATGTTAATGCTTGACCTTTCCTTATGTGTTGCTCTGTTGGCCACATTCACGCTATGTGAATGTGATCAGGAGGTTTTCGGTAGATTACGGAAGTTAGGATAAACAGGAAAATCTATTTTGAAATCAGCATATATTCTTCGTTTTTGTGTACTAGACTTGTCAAAGTAGATTAAAGAACAGTTTTTTTTTCATAAACCTGAGGGCTGTTGCACATAACCAAGATAAAAAATTAACCTGGGATTTTCCACTTATCCTGGCTCAATTTAGCCTCGACTCGGTTGCATGAAAGTTGGGTAAAGTTAGGTAAGGCATGTTACCATGGAGATTTATTGTGCGTAAGAATTAAACTCATCTCCCCGTATTCTGCCGGTAAAGGGAATTTGAAGTTAAGTGACCACCACAACAGGGGGAAACGATTTCCCATGTATAATGTCAAAGTGAACAACTCATAGGAAACTGTTGCTCCTTACAAGCCGAACTTGATCAACAGAAACAATAGGTTCAGATAGGCAATATGAAGCATCATGGTGACTTTCCATCAAGGTAGCTTTCCTTTGGTCATGTACAGAATCATAAAAGTTTGATTGACTACAAAAATAATATATAAATGAAACTTAATCAAGTGTAAAAACAGGATATGAACATGTTATAACAAGTGTTTAAATATGTATCTTTATATTTACATGGAAAAGTTGGCTCGTGCTCGGCATTAAAGTCTTTGCGTCACTGCCTTTAGTTATTAATATATTCTTCAAGCTCAAGTTTATTTATATAGTGCTTTTCTTAGTCCGAGACCAACGCAAAGATGCTATGTGAAAAAGTATTTAAAAAGAAAAATGTCCATTCTTCATTAAGTTCAGAAATTTGGGGGAAAAAAAGAGTCAGTCAAAAAGGAAAAATATGTCCATTGTTGTTCAGACTATGGCTATGACCAGAAGAGCAAGCTATATTGCGACAGTGGCTAGGAAAACAAATCCTCTCTGGCGGGGTGAGCGGAAAAAACCTAGGGAGAACCAGACTCTCTGGTGCCAGTCTCCTCTGGCATGCTAACATTACAAAGTCATTGGTGAAGGTGGAGACAGACGTTATGTCTGTTCTGTTTGCCCTTTGGCAAGTAATTTTATTGAACACAGGAGACGGTCTTGAGAACGAACTCTTCTTTATTCCGGCATGTAACTCACTGACTTATCGCGAGCGCCAGTAACCTCGCGATACTTGTGACGTCATCTCCGTGCGGGCGGGGTGGCGACGTCATCGGGATGTTACAATGTCCTGCGGCATACTGTTCCAAACTGTTCGAAACAACGTCATCGCCGTACTGGTGAAATGACACTCCTCCAAGCGGCGTCATCCCCAATACTCAGTGGGACGACACTTTCCTCCATGCAACGTTATCTCCGACGCGGTGGTACGATACTACTCAAGCGACATTGTCTCCATCCCGACGGTAACGACACTCCTCAGCAGCCAGAACAGCGTCGTCTTCACCGGCAGGGATGCGTTTCCTCCCACCATGTGGCGTTGTCTCCTCCGGGTGTAAGCGGCGTAGTCCCCTCCAGCGGGTATGCGCCATTGCCTCCTCCGGCGGGGATGCGGCTTCGTCTCCTCCGGCAGGGGTGTGGATCACGCAGGACCTCAGCAGGGGAGTGAAACGAGACAAGAACAAAAGCTATTAGCACTATGAAGGGCTCTAAGAGAAAAATTCTGACAGTGTTCTTATAAAATGTGCTCCTCTTGGATCCTCTTGGATTTTTATTATTTTGAATAAAAATATTTATTGAATGAATTTTCAAAGGAAATAAATATTTTCCAGGTATGTACATTAGTACGTATTACAATATAATATGTAACTCAAATGCAAAATATCTGTTAAATGCTTTTAATTGATGTTTCCATTTCTGCTATTTACTGTAAATGCAGCATCTTTGACGTCAGGATTTTCCTCCTCATTGTAAGTTTATTCTTCTAATTACATAGTCATTATCTGTGAAGAATAGTGTCAATAATAGTAGTACTCTTTAATGTTTTTAAAACCGGGATTTCTTGTGGTTTTTGCACATCACAAAACATGAATGTTACCATGGCGCCGGTTAAGCTGGCCGCTTGTCACAAGTGAAATTTCCCCGCTGTGGGACTAATAAAGGATTTTTCAATTACAAGTTGTACTTTATTCATATCCAGTTGTTTTATAAAAATTAATAATAATAAGTTAATACTTTTGTATACTTTTAATTAAAAGGTAGAGCAAATTCTTATTACTCTCAGCTTGAACTTTTATATGGTACTTCTGTATCATGTAATTGTTTTATGTGTGGAATGAATTTATGTGTGTTGCGGAAAATGCAATTTCAATTCTGCATCATATCTCTGTATATGTTGTTACGTCCCCTGGTGGTGTGGATGTCTAGGGAGATGGGTGACGTGACAATCCGGCGGTTGTTTAACAAACAACTTTACGAGATAAGAAATAAAAGTGAGCAAAGCGGACCAAACTGAGGAGGACAAACATTTATTCTGAACTTAAAGTGATAAACAGAACAAACCATACCGGAGAGAAAACCAATGAGTGGTACCCAAATAAAAGTAACAATCTCCCCTCCCAGCCTCTACTCTTAAACCGACCACGCACAGGAACAAAGGAAAAATACTAACTACGCTAACCAAAAATACAAGGCGGGCACCCCCTCCAATGTGCTAACAAAGATAAACCTACGTGAGGTGAAAAAAAAATGTATACCACGTGGCCTGCTTCCCTGGTTTTCTCTCAAAGACAAACAGGACCACAACACAACCAGATTTGGCTTTTGACTCCACAGCACACGCAAAACAGACACACGGGGGCGCTAGTGAGCACACGATGGAGTAGGACGTGTATCTTAGCTCCTGTCCAGCTTCTTTCAAATATTATATATTTTTTTTCCCCATTTTAAAAGTTGATATTGCGTCTAAACATATTTAACCAGCTCATACAACATTTCCAGCACAAGCGGTCTTGGTTATGGCAAGTAATCTTCGCAAATTTAAGTACGGCGGGCCTTCGTCACAGACCCCCGGGGAACGGCCGGCCAGTTCACCGATCTCATCTACAAACATGGAGGAGTGGAAAGCGGAGATCCTGTCGACACTTCGGCAAGAATTTTCAACCACTATGAAGACGCTCCTGAAAGAAGTGCTTTCTGACGATTTCAGCTTCATTAAAAACGAGCTGAAAGAAGTTCGCTCGGAGTTCGCGAACAATATGGCTGCGCTTCGCTCTGACTTTGCTGCTGTGAAGAACTCCGTAAGCGAAGTCGAGGACGGGCTGACAATTTGCTCCAACGAGCTTTCCTCACTCCAGTCCGTGGTCGAGGA
>SOMO01000218.1:270946-288679 GCA_028128575.1 Paedocypris carbunculus | reverse complement strand
ATAGTCAGGTCTCTGACTGACGTCGAAGTGACCTGACTATGAAAGGGAACGTCTTGGTTACTTGCGTAACCTCTGTTCCCTGAATAAGTCAGGGAACGAGACGTCACTTTCCGCCGCCACATTCAGGGTATGCCGCTGGAAGTCTGCGTTGGCCCGACCGGCTTCAATCAGCGAAAGGTATTTGCATGTGGCACGTCACCGCCCTTTTATACCAGCTGGTACGGGTCATGCAAATTCATGCAGCCATTGAACTTGACCGTTCATTGGCCGGTTCGTAAGGATGAACGCGAATGGCTGACGCATCCGATGTCCCATAGTCAGGTCTCTGACTGACGTCTCGTTCCCTGACTTATTCAGGGAACAGAGGTTACGCAAGTAACCAAGACGTTCATGTTTCATGTTTGGCATACAATTGTTCTTAAACTGCTGCTAACTTTTATACAGTTGATATAAAATATTTTATTAGAGTTTTATGTTCAGAACCTTTTTTTTCTAGATTTTCCTCCTTTAATATTCGCTGTGTCTTATATGCCGGTGCGTCTTGTATGGCAAAAAATACGGTACACTTACTTTGACTGTGGTTATTGTTCCTTCCGTCTTGTTGGGTCCAGTAGTGACGCTGAAAACTCCAGTGTTGTCGCCGCTGATAATATGAAACTTTGTCGTCCAAGCAGGAGTCTGAGGTTCATCTTCATCGGTAACAGAAAGTTTGACCACTACAGCACCAACAGTATTCTCTGGTACAGACACGTTGAACTGAAAGAAAAATAGATTACATGTTAAAGCTGCCGACTGCTCCGGGTTTAGAAGAGATAATTGATCTACTGTTTTATTTATTAAACTCAAAGAACGAGAACTGGGGGGCGCTAGTGAGCACACGATGGAGTAGGACGTGTAAATCTTAGCTCCTGTCCAGCTTCTTTCAAATATTATATATATTTTTATTTTTTTCCCCATTTTAAAAGTTGATATTGCGTCTAAACATATTTAACCAGCTCATACAACATTTCCAGCACAAGCGGTTTTGGTTATGGCAAGTAATCTTCGCAAATTTAAGTATGGCGGGCCTTCGTCACAGACCCCCGGGGAACGGCCGGCCAGTTCACCGATCCCATCTACAAACATGGAGGACTGGAAAGCGGAGATCCTGTCGACACTTCGGCAAGAATTTTCAACCACTTTGAAGACGCTCCTGAAAGAAGTGCTTTCTGATGATTTCAGCTTCATTAAAAACGAGCTGAAAGAAGATGGCTGCGCTTCGCTCTGACTTTGCTGCTGTGAAGAACTCCGTAAGCGAAGTCGAGGACGGGCTGACAATTTGCTCCAACGAGCTTTCCTCACTGCAGTCCGTGGTCGAGGATCTCAAAGAAGACGTAGCAACTCTAAAGCTAAAAAACGACGAGCTAGAAGGAAGGATGCGGCGGTGTAATGTGCGCATCGCCGGTGTCCCTGAAGAACCCGGCTCGAGCTCCACATCCCCGGTCGCCAACATGCTGAAAGATGTGCTACATCTGGACAAAGACGTCATCGTGGATCGCTCTCACAGGGGACTATCAGGCAAGAGAAACAACGACAAACCCCGGGTTATCGTNGGGTTATGCTTTGTTTTTCTCTGTTTTGTTCTAAACACAAAAATCTAAAATTCAAATAAAAAAGACCTTGTTTAAAAAAAAAACAGACACACACTGGGTGGCACACAAGGCAGCGGTTTGAGGCTTTGGTCCGGACCTTTATCTCCCCAAGGCACCTTCCGATTGGTCTGCCCAGAGTGGCAGCACCTGCAAACATACGTAGGATGTTCCTACGTAACAATGTACAAATCCTACAAAGTCTCCTGAAAAAATTTTTATAGCCACAGAATTAGGGACCAATGTCTTTGTCTTTGCAATTACCACTGGGAGAAATTTAAGGTTAGTGTCGTAAAAAACTATTGCCTACCACAATTGTTTCAATTAAAAATAAACTGCACTTTTCAAATCCACTGAAATAAAATAAAAAAAACAGCCCAGTGAAGGTAAGACAGAAAAGACTTTATTCATAGAGATAGCTTTGGGCACAGCTGGTGTAGGCCACCATCTCCTCCGGCTTAAACCACAGGTTGATTTCTTTATTGGCGTTGTCCACAGAGTCACTTCCATGAATAAGGTTCCTAAAAAAAGATGATTTTTGACTAGCCTTTAAACACTTTCATACACCATTAGAAGAATTTACCTGCCAATATCAATGCATAAATCCCCCCTGATGGTGCCTGGTTTAGAGTCAGCGGGGTTAGTCTCTCCAAGCATCATTCTTCCAATCTTGACCACATTCATTCCCTCCCACACCTGACAGAAGCAGGAAACATGTCTCATCACAAATTCATAATTAGTTTATAATGTAACAAATATCCTTTTTACTATCAACAATAACTATTAGACGATTAAATATTACTTAAAACCAAACAAGTCAGGCGTAGTAATTGAATGATGTGAGCTCTAACCCGATCTTACCATGGCAGCAACCGGTCCAGAGCTCATGTACTTGACAAGTCCAGGATAGAATGGAAGGTCCTTGAGGTCTATGTAGTGCTGCTTGCACAGGTCCTCAGCAGGCTGCCATGTGGAGACAGGTCTCATGAGAACACCTCAACACTTTCTCAAGATGTGATCAGTCCTACCTGAAGAAACCTCAGTGCCACCAGTCTATAACCCCTGTGCTCGAAGCGCTTGATGATTTCGCCAACCAGACCCCTCTGGACACCATCAGGCTTGATTGCAACAAAGGTTCTTTCGGTTTTTGAGGCCATGGCTGAAATGAAAAAAGGAATAAAACATCACAGGTATTGCAACGGCAACGGTTTACATTAATTGGAAAAAAACAGTACAAAACTTGATGGAAAACAGTTAAAATGTGAATTCACTTTTTAAAAACCCCATAGTTTTACTTCGGAAGTAAGTTTTAAAATGAAGCCGGGGTGCTTAAAAGAAACATGGAGTATAGTTTACGTACACACACACACACGCACACACACACGCACACACACACACACACACACACACACACACACACACACACACACACACACACAATACATATATATATAAAATAACATTTATTCACTAAAGTATGCATACACAAAAAATCCCAATAATGATTGTTGAAACCAGACGTTTACAGCGCGGTGGTTTTATTTATACACACAGACTAATATGGATGCAGCGCGGCTTTGATGACGGCGTCTGAAGCGCGAGAAACGGGGCGTGAAAGCGCAGCACTTCAATCAAGTTTAAGCGGAACGAACAAACTTTAAATCCATTTCTTCCTCCAGTGATTTAAAATGTTTCTCGCACAGTCGCTCAGACAATTATCGATTTTACCATTGCTGACGTGAAAACATCATGCTTCGCGTTTAAGCGAAACGTTGAGGTCGGAAATAAAACACACGCTGGTCTTAATTAAATAGTTTAAACTACTGAGGCCATCGGGTCGAATCATAAATAAAACATAAGGCAAGAAACTCGAGGCGGCTGTCTCCAACGCCAAACAGTGCGCATGCGCTTTTCTGCGCCTTCTCCTCACACATGTGCACCATGCAACACACATGAGCAAGCCGACATGCTGCACAAAAAGCACGAGCCAGGCGACACTACACACCTTCCGGTTAATTCTGGTGTAACCGTGAATCCGGACGGAGAGAGATGAAGGGCAAGAGCGCAGGGGCGCAACGCTCATTTAAAGCAGACTGAAATTGGGCGGGGCCTCGCACTGTCGCTCAAAATTCTTCAAGTCGCAGTTTGAAGAGTCTGCTCAAGACAGTTTTATCACGGTTTCTCGTTTACGGTCTTCTGGAGATAAAAATTTTAATGCAATTGAGGCATACTTCTAAGCAAACCATAAATTAATGATACTGTACATCAAATTCCTATTTTAGAAAACGTGAAAAATATTGTTGCTGGTGAAAATTGATTAACTGGTAACATTTGCAAAATACGCTGGGGTTCTCTGGGCAAAAATCTGTAAAGGCGTCAAGTTAATTCATATTTTGTTCAAAGACTCTTCCACCATATTGGGATGAGGAGATAAATCAGGGCTCTCCATTGGTCAACTGGCACTAGTTTGAGCAGCTCTGTTCTATCTCTTAAAGGAGATAGTGGGTTACACTTCTGAAGCACATGTATAGTCAGGAAAGTACACGGGTTGGTTGGGAGGGTCGACTTGAGCCACTGCTCGTTTGCCTTTTCAGGCCGAGGTATGGATGTGTATCAAAGTGACATGAAGCACAGCGATCAGAATTGCGTACGAGAGAGATTAGGAGCCCAGTCATACTTGCCATTCCAGAGAGCCTGTCTGACATTCTCATCACACACTCCGTGCTGCACATGTTGCACATGGATAATTCACTATTAGTTTTCTACTAGTAAAACTATATGCACTCCAACTCTTGTTGTCGATTGCTGGATTCCTCACACTAAAGATCATCCTTCTGCCTATATTTAAAGATCGATGTAAAATAATGCAATTTTCATTTTTGCAGAGTTTCTTTGAAATGGAAGTTCAAGTTCATTTAAGTAGCGCTTTTCTTGGTCCGAGACCAACTCAAAGACGCTACGTGAAAAAGTCTTTAAAAAGAAAAATGTTGATTCTTTATATGAGTTTTAAAAAAGTGGGCGAAAAAAAGAGTCAGTTACGAGGAAAAAGTATACCTATTGTTGTTCAGACTATGGGCTATGACCAGAAGAGCAAGCTAGATCGCACAGTGGCTAGGAAAAAACTCTCTGGTGGGGTGAGTGGAAAAAACCTAGGGAGAATCCGACTCTCTGGTGCCAGTCTCCTCTGGCATGCTAACAGTACAAATTCATTGGTGAAGATGAAGACGGATGTTATGTCCTGCGGGGCGTAAAGTGTGGCGGCTCTTCCTCTCATGATGACGCATGATGAGTGGCTCATGAAAGAAAACTGTAACAACGTCGTCGCCATCCTGGTGAAATGACACTACTCCAAGCGACGTTGTCCCATCCCAACGGTAACGACATTCCTCAGCAGCCAGACCGGCGACGTCTCCACCGGCAGGGATGCGTTTCCTCCGGCAGGTATGTGGCGTTGTCTCCTCCGGGGGTAAAACGGCATCCTCCCCTCCGGCGGGTTTGCGCCGTCGTCTCCTCTGGCGGGGATGCGGCATCGTCTCTTCCAGCGGAGATGTGGCGTCGTCTCCTCCGGCAGGGGTGTGGATTATGCAGAACCTCAGCAGGGGAGTGAAACGAGCAAGAACAAAAGCTATTAGCACTATGAAGGGCTCTAAGAGAAAAAAAATAGCAGTGATGCTGCAGTGCAGGTGAGGTTTGGTTCCGGGCTTCTACATAGTGCAGCCTTCCTATTTGTTAATGTTAGTAGTTGAATATTTTGCTATTACAGTTTTAAATATGCGTCATTGAAGAGATGCGTTTTTAATCTAGATTTAAACTGACTAACTGATTCTGATTCACGAATTGTGCTAGGCAGAGTGTTCCAATATTTTGGGGCTAGATAAGCGAACGATCTTCCCCCTGTGAAGGTTTTAGAGATTTTTGGTATTACGAGCTGGCCTGAGTTTTGAGAGCGCAGAGGTCCCATTGGCTTGTAACACGTGATGAGCTCACTGAGAAACAGAGGAGCTAGACCGTTTAATTAAGTTGTTAGGAGAATTTTAAATATAATTCTATATTTTACGGGTAACCAATGTAGCAACATTAGCACTGGGCTAATATGGTTTAAGTTCTGGTCAAGAGTTCTAGTCGAGCGGCCGCATTCTGAACTAAAAAAAAAACCTTGTGTGTACTTCACACAAGGAAGTACATGTACACTGTGCCTTGTGTGAAGCAGACAAATCATGAATATGTATTTTTCATCAGTATCAGTATCTATGTAATGACTTTCAAATAGGCAAAGCAAGTTTATTTATATAGCACAATTTGTACACGTGGCAATTCAAAGTGCTTTACAGAACATTTAACAAAAAAACAAGCGATAACATAAGCAGACAGAAAAAAAATAATTTTTTAAATAGGAGAAAAAAAAGACTTGTCTTGCCTTTTAAATATGGATTTTCCATTTATTAAAATTAGCAAAATTAGTTGTTATATAATAGAAACTTTATCTCCTTGGGGAAATTCTTTTCTCTGCATTTAACCCATCAAGGAGCAGCGCCCGGGGGGCATGTGGGTCAGTGTCTCGCCCAATTGACACTTGACAATTGACGCCCAATTGCAGAACCAGCGGTGGGGGGGAAATCGAACCTGCAACCTCTTGGACACCAGTTCAAGTGCCCTACCACTGGACCACAACTGAATGTTAATCTAGTTCCCGTCAAAGTGAAAGATTACTATCCCCTGTTTAGCAAACCGAGCGTTTTGATTGTGCCTGTTCCTTGGATTTTTTTACTTCTTGCCCGTGTTCTTCATTTTCGACTGGTTTGACTCTTTCTGTGATTACACATTGGACCTGTTTGTTAGAGCTAAGCTAAGCTACCCGGTCGTGGTTTATAGATTTGTGTTTGTTGTAACATTAATGATTTGTATTTAGTTTAATCTTACTTCTTCCTGTGTTAGTTTCTCTCTGTTAAGTGTTTCGGCGTGGCTAGTGTTTCTTTATTTCTGTTATTGAGCCAATGCACGTCTGCCTACGCATTATTTAAAGACGCACTTTATTTAAGACACGCACGCTGCTGCATAAAGACAAAGTGATTTCCGTATATTTGTGATTGCTCCTGACTTGAAATACGGAAAAATGGGCGTGTTTCTTAACACGCATATTTAAAATCGTCAATTATAAGCACCCCCCAAGTTTTTGAGCGTTGAAAATTTGAAAAAAGGGCTGCTTATATTCTCGTAAATACAGTAGTTACGTACCAGTAACAATTTTATAAACGTAATAAAAGAATAATATTATAGGTTACATATCATTTAAATTTAATCTGTTTACACCAGTACACCAATATAAATAAAACAAATTATTGGAAAACTGGGAGTTGCTTTGGTGGCAAGAAGTTATTTCTTTATCGGTGATCTGACAAAAACTAAATGGAAGCACTGTAGTATGTCGCTATTTCACTCGCCTCTTCCAGTCACCGTCAAAAAAGCTGATGAAAGCTCTGTGAGAATGAGTCGTATCTATTTATTGCTGTGTCACTCTATATGCTCCATTAAATCGAGCTATACGTTCCAGGGATACTGTTTGTCATAACCTTCACAGTGGAAATAGGATTGTTCCATGACGTTGGCAGGATCAGAACGGTCCATTCCTGAAATGTTTGTATACATGTTTCTAGAGTAACTGTTGGTTATATATATATAATCACTTCCAAGCCCTGATGAATCTTTCCATTTTTCTCAGTAGCTAGCTCTTTGAGCCATGCTGCTTTTTGGCTAGTATTTTAGCAGCTCATCTCCAATCGAGATTCTTTGACTGGACTTTGATTCCTACTCTGTCGTTTCCAGAGGCTCATTGTTCCGTACTCGAAAATAAAATCAGTCGGTCAGTTACTTTTGATCATGTATTTTTTTTCAAGTTGATTTTTATCTTAAATGTCGTCAGCAGAACACCCTTATTAATCTCAACAAAAGTATTTCATATTTCCCCAAAGTCTAACGCCATATCTTGTTATTTAGTGTAGACTATCACATACCACATACCATCTGTTCATACATTTTGCGCCACAGCCGGAGGTTGGCACAAGAGAGAACTTCAAACATACCATTGACACCTAAACCCTACAGTGGGCAACGGCTGTTTTAAGCCTTTGCACAGTCATCTGCTATACATCATCTGTTCTGAACAGTCCACCTTCTTTTGACTATGTGCTGAACTAGTCTGTCTGATGTCTGCTTCGATTCAAATTGCTGATTAGAATTTTTCTGGAAGCAAATCGACAGAACATATGGAAACTGAATCAAGTAGAGGTTGCCAAATGGCCGGTAGAGACCATATCAGAATATCTTTGATATCCTCTGCTTTGAACCACACAGTGAAGTCACACACAGCTACAGTACCCAGGAGTAGTTTTGAAAGTAAGCTTTAGCTGTGGAACCTTGGTAGCAAGTCTATGTCAAATGTATTTCTTTCTTTTTTTTCTTTCTATTTTTCTTTCTTTTTTTCTATCTATCTTTCTTTCTTTTTTTCTTTCTTTATATTTATCTTTGTGTCAGGTGACTAATCTAGATATCTATCTGTATTATTAGGCCACAAATGGCTGTTATCTCATTTAATAATAATTGAGGGTTTTATATTCAGGGTTTCCTACAGTTTTCTTAACGACTTTGCATTGGTCTCAGACTAAGAAAAGCGCTATACAAATAAACTTGAACTTGAACTTGAGCTTCTGAAAAGTCAAGCACTTTTCAAGCACTTTCACGAGTGTTCAAGCGTTCCATTCATGTGGTTGTGTGAACCTAAATTTAAAGGTCTGTCTAAATACAATCAAAATGAAACTTAATTTTAATCCCAATTAAAGAGATATTTTGCTGAAACAAAAGCAAATTGGACAAGTATCACTGTCTGTATAGTAAACTGTCAATGTTAGTTCATGTACTTTCGATTTAAGATCTGAGTCAGTTAAAATAATAATAATAATAATAATGCATTCAATTTTTTATTTATTGGCGCCTTTCAAGGCACTCAAGGTCGCCTTACAGAAACACAACATTCACACATACCAATTGCTCGGTGAAATAGCGGCAGCCAATCTGCGCCAGCGTCCACTTCACTCGGGCATACACACCAAACACACTCACAAATTCACACGGCCAGATTAACCTGAAACGCATGTTTTTTCCTCACTGTGGGGGAAACCGGAGCACCCGGAGGAAACCCACGCAGGGTTAAAAGAATCAAACTTCCCATCAATTCTTGGGTGAAACAGATTGGCAATTTTAGTTTTTTGAAGTTTAGAATTTTCTGTTTGACTAATTTTTATTCCTTCTAAAAGTCGAACTATTCAGTCAGACAGTTTAAGTGGTTTCAAAGAAAGAACATCAGCTTGTTTGAATGGCCCAGTCAATCACCCAACCTAAATCTCACAGAAAATCTATGAAGAGAACTGAAGATCAAAGATCTAAAAAAGTTTGTGTGGAAGATTGGGCCATACAAGAGGGACTAGTCTCTCCATACAAGTGGCGTTATGAAGCTGTAATCACCAACAATGGCTATTCTAAGTATTAAATAAAGTGTGTTCAGAACTTATTCCCATTGCCACGTTACTTTCTTTATCATGACTCAAGCTGTTTACTCTAATGTTCTGATTTCTATCAGTATTTAGACGGCGAAACTGAGAAAGAAAGAAAGAAAGTATATTGCAAATTGAACAAAAAAATCCAGTAAATTATATTACAGTATTCAAAAGTGTTTATGTAGTGTTGGGTTTACATTATTTACATTTTACACCTCAATATACAATAGCTTTAGTCATTTAATTGCTATAAAGATATTAATTTGGTGGGGAAAGTGTGTTCAATTGCTTTTGAAAAAATTAATCATTTTAATGGCACTAAAAATTTGGTTAGTTGAATGGAAAGAAGACTGCATGGCAGGAGTGTGGAAGAGATACACGGCAGAGCAGAGGCCACTGGGATCCGTATGACTTCCTCCTCACTCGCCTCCTGTAAAGATGAGAGCCGAGGAATCACATCCAGCCCTCGAAAACAAGCAGACAAGATGTTCCACTGACAGTTCACGATTCGAAAGGATAACCGGTAGGATCGTGGATTTTGCAGGATTTTGACTCCTGAGGTGTCCAAAACTTTTATATTGTGGTTTGTTGGAGCAAGAACTGTTCAAATATTCATCCATCATGTTTAAAAATGATTTCAGTTTGTTCTCAATAGACTGAATTGACAAATCAATCAATACATCCATCTATCTTGTAAATTACCCAATTTCATTATTTAATCATTTTTGAAAAAGTTTAATTCTCGTTTGACTTGGTGCATTTTTGTTGTTAATTTACTTTGAAATAATAGCTTGTTTTGGGGAACTTTTATTTTGGAAAACCCACGTCACTCGCGTAATGTTGTGCTACCAGAAGGAAAAGGAACGGTTAAAGACTGCTCTATGTCAGCAGCACCTTTGACAGACCACTGTGATATTTCATTACTATTCAACCTAAATCATTTCACTGCAAGGTCTAGCTGTAAAACTAAAGAATTAATTCTGAAAATTAAAAACAGTAAAAACTTCACATCCGAAATGGCGAGATGGGAGTTCCTCAAATTTAAAATTCGTGAATTCTCAATTAATTATAGTAAAATACTTGCCAAAATTAGGAAACAACAGGAAAGTAAAATTATTTATGAGATAAACAGACACTGTAATGAAAATAATTTGAGTGATGCTAATAGAAGCAAACNTGGAAGAAAGAAATTCGAAAACATAGACATGCAAACACACTTTACATTATATACACAAAAGCACCACACATGTCTACAAGAATCAAATTCCACTAATTAATTATGACTCTATTATTAAATAATGTATCGGGTATCAGGTGACAAATAAATAAACTTCAGATATCGTTCATATCCTTGTTTCTCAGTCACACAGCACCCTATCTGATCTGATCACGTGACAAGCAAGCGGAAGAGCGATCCATAAAGAAGATCTGTATATGAACTAATCCCGAACTAAATGAATCTTGCTACTGAGTCTGCAATATGAATATAATAATATATACTATGGAATCAGATTAGTGCCAAAATGATTCGCGTGCGAGAAACTTCGAATTGAGTGAGCACAACATGATTTGCGTGAGCGCAACTCAGATAACTTATCTTACTCGGATAACTTATCGCAACACTTATGTTATCATTTTAAAATAGTATTCTAAGATATCCTAAAATGTATTTCTCCCAATCAGAATACCAATTGCATACATCTGTAATCGAGGTCTNGTCAAAATCAAGATGGCTGACTCAACTTTCCCGAGGGAGCGTAAAGTCCCGCCCACCAGAACGTCATGACCCCACGGAGCGCTTTCTTTAACTTAAAATTTTTAAGCGCCTCACACAAGCTAACTTAAAAATAGTGACCCCCGTTCAGTTAAAGTGGCATCATTTTCAACAGGGCTTAACTATTTTTAGTTTGCTCGGCTGCAAAAAGACATTTGAACGTTGTGAACTTATTACTTATGAGCTAGTACAGCTATTAGGGTTTACAGTGTATCATTACAACAGCGATTCTGGACCTTCTATGTAAAGGCTTTACATTTTCCATCACTGCGCCTATATTTTTCTTTTTATTCTGTTGTAAGGTAGCTGTAGAATTTCTGGCTTTGAAATGAGTTTGAAATTGTGTTTTCTAAACCTTGTGATTGTGCAAATTAAATACCACACAAAGTACCAAACTATTAAAGGAAATTTTTAAATATTGCAGATATGAAAGGAAGAGTCAGGTGTCTGGACAAAAGCAGCGTTCTGTTTCCTCGCGAATTGAGAATGTGGCTAAATGTGGCTCTGCACATCTCCTTAATCACTCTTGCACCTGACACTCCCCTTGTCGCCATGGCAACATGATCAAGTGATCTTCTGCATCCTCTTGAGCGTCGCCTGCCTCTCAGAGCCAAAGTGAGATCTGATTAACATTGCGTGTGAACAATAATTATTCTGTTTAGCGGTTTGTCATGGAGGCGGCTGCTCAGTGTTGAATAGTTAATCAACTGCGTATTTCAGTTAGTAGTCGTTTTAGGAACCATCCAGTACAATGGTTGGAGTTACGGACAGATAAACTGTGAAATCTGGTGTTTTAATGATATTAATTGATCTCACGATACATGAACAGCAGCCGGTAGAATTGCATCTTTTAAAAACAGCGACAGTTGATTATCTCCTAAACGAATTTGCTTCAGCTCTCACTTCCTGTCACACTGAACAGATCCTCTGCCACAATTAGATTTTGAAAATGGTTGTTGCTGTTGACTGAGCATGCATAATGAATAATGTTTGAAGGCAGAGCGCAGCTGAGACGTCTGAGATTCAGTAATTCACTTTTGAATCAGCGCAAGATGTTCTTCGACTTCCCTACCATAAAAATATGTCACACGCGCTTTATTGTTGGTATGATGCTGCGTTCAGTTGATAAAGCCTTCATAGTCACAGATTTACCGTGTCACTTGGGCTGCACAAATATCGTAAAGCATCTCATGCTTATTATGAACTCGCAGGCAGGGGTTGTAGCTTTTGATGAAGTGCAACCCACTGTCGTTTTTTTTTTTTTGTAGATTACTATTGGGCACAATGTAGAGGTAATCCACAGTAATAATAATAATAATCCACAGGGGATCCACAAGTTGTTGGTAGCAGGAACTAGGATAATTATCAGCTGATTATTATATAGCTACAATTTAGATGTGTGAATGGACAGACAGACAGACAGACAGATCCAGAGGTCTTAAAATGCTTCATGTCACTGTATAGATTCACAGTTACTGCTCTGGTATACAGCATAAAATTGCAATAAATATTCTTCAAGTTTGAGTTTGACTTGTCAGCAAAGAGCAAGAAACCCAGACCCAATTCACCCACTTTGACAACAGAAGATTGGAAGTTGCTTTGTTTGATGATTCTCAAATTATTTGCTCAAATGGAAAGGTCAGAATTTGACATGAAGGACAAAAGTGGATCCAATCTGCTACCAGCAGGGTGTACTTAAAGTGACTGGTGTGTGTGTGTGTGTGTGTGTGTGTGTGTGTGTGCGTGCGTGCGTGTTTGCAGGTTATGTCTGAACCGTCTTTATTTTATTTTTTTATGTTTTGAAGGCGATCACGCTCTGTTTAACTGTCAATTCTAGACTTTCTACTGCAGAACTTCTAATCCAGAACTTTATTTCCCGAGCTACAGAGCAATTCACAGTCATTTGAGAGCCAATGTCTTGCTTTGTCGGTTCTTACAATGCTGATTGTGGCAGGGGAGACAGATTTGTCGACAGACGCTCAGAATTGCGTTACCTCTTTATATTGACTTTATATACCTCTTTATATATTCCGACATCAAAAGACCTTATTTACGCAAATATAAGCACCCAACTTTACATCTTCAAAACTTAGGGGGTGCTTGTATGCACATTTTTCAAATATGCGCAATATAAGCACCTGATTTTCATATTTCAAGTCAGAAGCAATCACAATGAATTGGAAAAATGTTCTTTATTTAGCGGTGTGCTTCTATGTTTCTCTTTTCTTTCTTAAAAAAATTGGTTCCGGAGGCAGACAGGCTTAAATGCTTTCATTGGCTGAATAACAGAACTAAAAAACAACTAGCTACAATGCTGCACATAGCAGTGGCTAAGCTACAATACCTCACATGCATCTGACTTTTAAATATATTAATAACAAATTACCAGTGGCTAAATAACACTGGAAGAAAAAAAAATTTTTTTAAATAAAAATAAAAATTTATTAAAAACAATAACATGGAGATATTTGTTCTCTGTCTGTCTGTGACCTTGACAACCGGTATACACCCATATGAGGACATAGCAAGAGGAATCATACTGGTGGTATGCTTTACTACAATTAGAAATAATATGACTTAATTGAAAATTACAAATCATCAATTCAATGAAGACTTGAGTAAAAGTCGTAACCTATCCAATTGTAGCCCGTATTGGGGCTAATATTTGCATTTATAGAATACTGTGTTGATTTTATTATAAACCACAATGTATTTTATTTGCATCTATCTAATTGTTTAAGTTTGTATTTTCCAAAAATGTTAGTTATATTTATTTGTGTTTGGATAATACGAATATTTAAATTTCAGTCAGTGACATGTTTGCTGAAATGTTACGTTATTGGTTATACTGTTTGTCAACAATCACATCATGTCACAAGTGAATCAAATGAACGGTGAACGAATGATCCGTTTGAACGAATCATGAACGTACTGAGTGCTGCTGCTCGCTACAGAGCATGCGCGTGGCTCGGCCTCCAGGGGGCCCTAGGCAGAATTTGCTTGGGGGCCCCTTGCTAACTGGACAAAGCATAATAATACATAATTATACACATAATAATAATAATAATAATAATAATANAGGGTAGGAGAGAGAGAGGAGTGGTGAGGGCGTTTCTCAGAGAGACCCAGCTGATGGAGCGGATCTGAGGGGAAAAGAGAAGGTGAATAAATGAAGTGGAACACTCCAACCCACACTCCGGTGGCAGAGGGGGCGGTAATACGTCCAAAAGTTGGATGTCAACTGCCGTAAAAAAAGAAAGAAGAAGAAGAGAACGTCGCAGCTTTAACTGTTTTGAACGAACGCAAAGGCGTTTATAACTTTCAAATATGGATCTGACTCGCACCAGATGGACTGTACCACATTGTTAGCTAAAGGAGGGGTGTCGAATGCTTGGAAAAGCGGTGTTTATGATGCTCGCGGGCTCCTAAAAGCTTTCTAATTTTCGCCCGCTTAACGACGTCCTGGATATAAAATAATATTTAAAATGAAAAAATCTCCGATGTAATTAATGTTCTTTTGGGGGGCCCCTGGTTCACGCGGGGCCCCACGCAGTCGCGTAGTCCGCGTGTGCCTCGGGCCGGCTCTGCCTTCAGGTATAAAAATGTTAGTGAAGAGCTCCCTGTCTTACCAACAAATAAATGCANTTTATTTACAGATTTGGTTTTTCCTTTTTCATTATGGCCATGTTTCCAGTGAAAATGCCACTTTCTTTTTTGTCATTGAATGTGAGGGGCATTCAAAACAAGGTTAAAAGAAAAGCAATGTTTTTACATTGCAAAAGTTCTGGTTCTCACTGTATTTTCTTACAAGAAACGCACTCTGATGTAACAGATGTCACTTTTTGGTCTAATCAATGGGGAGATAAGATGCTATTCAGTCNTTTTTCATTATGGCCATGTTTCCAGTGAAAATGCCACTTTCTTTTTTGTCATTGAATGTGAGGGGCATTCAAAACAAGGTTAAAAGAAAAGCAATGTTTTTACATTGCAAAAGTTCTGGTTCTCACTGTATTTTCTTACAAGAAACGCACTCTGATGTAACAGATGTCACTTTTTGGTCTAATCAATGGGGAGATAAGATGCTATTCAGTCATGGCTCCTCCCACTCTGCAGGTACTGCAATATTATTTAATAACTGCCCAGGGAAAATAATTTGTTCCAGATCTGATTTAAAAGGGCATTGGATAGCAGCGGTATTAGATATTGATCATATTTTTTTCATTTTGATTAATGTATATGNCACTCTGATGTAACAGATGTCACTTTTTGGTCTAATCAATGGGGAGATAAGATGCTATTCAGTCATGGCTCCTCCCACTCTGCAGGTACTGCAATATTATTTAATAACTGCCCAGGGAAAATAATTTGTTCCAGATCTGATTTAAAAGGGCATTGGATAGCAGCGGTATTAGATATTGATCATATTTTTTTCATTTTGATTAATGTATATGGGCATAACATTGCTAAATTAAACCAAAACTTACTTCAAGACATATCCTCAGTAATATATGACTTAAAGAGATTATACCCTACAGATAATGTTGTTGTAGGTGGAGACTTTAATANATTTTGATTAATGTATATGGGCATAACATTGCTAAATTAAACCAAAACTTACTTCAAGACATATCCTCAGTAATATATGACTTAAAGAGATTATACCCTACAGATAATGTTGTTGTAGGTGGAGACTTTAATATTGCCCCGGATGAAACATATGACAGACATCCACCCAAAAGCACCAATTCTCATCCAAATCCTCTGATTTCCCACTTTTGTAATAACTTTAAACTGATGGATGTATGGAGATATCTTAATCCTAATCTCAGACAATTTTCCTGGTTCAGACATAAAACCTCTAGCAAATCAAGAATTGATTATTGGCTTATTTCAGACAACTTAATGTTGTTTGTTAAAGACTGTTCTATGTCAGCAGCACCTTTGACAGACCACTGTGATATTTCATTACTATTCAACCCAAATCATNTGATGGATGTATGGAGATATCTTAATCCTAATCTCAGACAATTTTCCTGGTTCAGACATAAAACCTCTAGCAAATCAAGAATTGATTATTGGCTTATTTCAGACAACTTAATGTTGTTTGTTAAAGACTGCTCTATGTCAGCAGCACCTTTGACAGACCACTGTGATATTTCATTACTATTCAACCCAAATCATTTCACTGCAAGGTCTAAGGGATACTGGAAATTCAATGCTGNCTCAGACAATTTTCCTGGTTCAGACATAAAACCTCTAGCAAATCAAGAATTGATTATTGGCTTATTTCAGACAACTTAATGTTGTTTGTTAAAGACTGTTCTATGTCAGCAGCACCTTTGACAGACCACTGTGATATTTCATTACTATTCAACCCAAATCATTTCACTGCAAGGTCTAAGGGATACTGGAAATTCAATGCTGACTTACTTAATAATGAGAGATTTTGCTGTAAAACTAAAGAATTAATTCTGAANGTTAAAGACTGTTCTATGTCAGCAGCACCTTTGACAGACCACTGTGATATTTCATTACTATTCAACCCAAATCATTTCACTGCAAGGTCTAAGGGATACTGGAAATTCAATGCTGACTTACTTAATAATGAGAGATTTTGCTGTAAAACTAAAGAATTAATTCTGAAAATTCAAAACAGTAAAAACTTCACATCCGAAATGGCGAGATGGGAATTCCTCAAATTTAAAATTCGTGAATTTTCAATTAAATATAGTAAAATACTTGCCAAAATTAGGAAACAACAGGAAAGTAAAATTATTTATGAGATAAACAGGCACTGTAATGNAAATATAGTAAAATACTTGCCAAAATTAGGAAACAACAGGAAAGTAAAATTATTTATGAGATAAACAGGCACTGTAATGAAAATAATTTGAGTGATGCTAATAGAAGCAAACTGGTCTCCCTGCAATTAGAATTAGACAATCTTTACATTAAGAAATNGCGAGATGGGAGTTCCTCAAATTTAAAATTCGTGAATTTTCAATTAAATATAGTAAAATACTTGCCAAAATTAGGAAACAACAGGAAAGTAAAATTATTTATGAGATAAACAGGCACTGTAATGAAAATAATTTGAGTGATGCTAATAGAAGCAAACTGGTCTCCCTGCAATTAGAATTAGACAATCTTTACATTAAGAAATCCAAAGGCGCTTTCATACGTTCTAGGGCGAAATGGATTGAACAGGGAGAAAAAAGCACTTCTTATTTTTGTAGATTAGAAAAAAGACGACAATCAAGTAACTCAGTCCTGTCTCTCATGATAANTTGAGTGATGCTAATAGAAGCAAACTGGTCTCCCTGCAATTAGAATTAGACAATCTTTACATTAAGAAATCCAAAGGCGCATTCATACGTTCTAGGGCGAAATGGATTGAACAGGGAGAAAAAAGCACTTCTTATTTTTGTAGATTAGAAAAAAGACGACAATCAAGTAACTCAGTCCTGTCTCTCATGATAAATGATGTTGAGTGCACGGAGCCTTCTCTTATAAACAAGGAAATCTATCGCTTCTACAGTGACTTGTACTCTCCCAACNCTCATGATAAATGATGTTGAGTGCACGGAGCCTTCTCTTATAAACAAGGAAATCTATCGCTTCTACAGTGACTTGTACTCTCCCAACTTTTCTCCAATAGAGTGTGAAAAATTCTTTCATAAAATACAACAGTTTATTCCTCAAATTGATGATGATTGGAGAGATTGCTGTGATGCTAATTTGAACATACAAGAAGTAGATTCAGCAATGCAAAACCTTAAAC
>SOMO01000218.1:207006-257680 GCA_028128575.1 Paedocypris carbunculus | reverse complement strand
TATATATATATACACACACACACACAATTTAAACATGCATTCAAAATATAATTTTAAAAGTTACAACAAAAGATGAATATAAGTGATTTAGCATTTTAACTCACTGGAACCACGAGGACGGTCGTGTACTTATGGTATTTGAAATTTCTTTTTATACAAAAAATATATATTTGTTTTTGTTTTTTGCTTTTTTAATCACAGACACCTTTTTAAAATTAGACTTGATTTTTTTTCCTGGTTTATATATGAACAAAGAAAGATCTAGAAACAAATAGCTTAGAAACAAATAAGGCTGCATTTTCGTTTTCAAATCAGAAGCATCTCTTCTTCAGTTGTGTTTGTGCGATACGCAGCATCACAAAAAGCATTAGGAACAGTAACGTGAACAAGAAACGTTAGTGCTGAGAATATCTCAGGCTGTTGACTGCGATTTATCTCGAGCTGTTGACTGAACTGAGCCAGTTCACTATAGTTCATAATAAAGCATTTCTACTTTTTATGATAATAGTAATTTCATATTTCTACTAATTATGATACATTTGCTTATATACTTAAATACGTCCTTAATTTGGAGAAATAGTTCAAGTTCAGTGCATTTGTAGGGCGTTTTTCACAGTTACAACTGTCTCAAAGCGCAATTTAAAGTAAAAAACGATTAATGCAAAGTAAATTAATCGTGAAATGTGATGTTTTATTTAACTTTACATTTGGAGAAAAAAAAACGCTAAAGCGCCAGATGCGTAAAGTTGCTGTTACAGTATGGAATCAGATTAGTGCCAAAAATATCAAATGTAAATTTCTAAGAAACGAACATTTAGTTTTTTTTTTTGGTTTTTTTTGCTCACAATCTTCACGATTTCTTTTGAAACTTTTTTTCCGCTTCAGATTTTTTTCTGGCCCATGTTTCACGTGAAGGCGGCCCTTACTCTGACTGGCGGGTGAGAATGTGATTGACAGCTTCTTTATCAGGAAGTGTCGGTGGTTTAGCGAGCACTTAAACACATTCAGAATCAGAGCATCTTAATAATAATAATAATAATAATAATAACAATAATAAATTGTATTTGTAAGACGCTTTTCAGAACCTTCTCTGCACATACAGTTTGATAAGACAGTTTTCTATGTGTAGAAACAAAAATGTCTTAATATTATTCTAAAGTAGTCTGCCACCACAACAATTTAGCAAAATTGTGCAAAAATTAAAAACACTTTAATAACAGTTTATTGTGTGCTAATATTAAAACAGTGTCGGCTCGCTAAACTCCTCCAACACTTCCTGGTTCTGCCAATCACTTCTGCTTCTCACCAGCTAATCAGAGAAAAATTTAAAGCGGAAACAAGTTTAAAACTAAAACGTGAAGATTGCGAGCGAAAAAAAAACGGAATTGCATTAATGTGAAGCATTTTCGTTTGTTTCTTACAAATTTACATTTTTTGGCCCAGACAAAATCAAGGCAAGTTTGTTTATATAGCACAATTCATACACGTAGCAATTCCAAGTGCAAATATCACAATCACCGAGACACTGAAAAATCTCAGAATACATTTGCAAACAGAATAAAATGACTATACAATCATAAAGCAAAAGGATAGAAATTCTTACAGCTATAGTCATGTCATGTATGACTGTTTAAAATTGTTCAATGTTCAATTGATTTCAGTCATTCTCCGGCTCAAAGTGTCGTTATTTTATGAATGTAAGGCAAACTCTTAAGACTGGCCAATCACGTTAAACGAGTCTTTACCCTCCTTAGAAAAACACCCTTGTGAAGAGGTTCTTAACTTTACGTGACGAACACTTTCCTGAAGACTCAGCAAACTCAGCACTGAGTCGAGAGTTCGATCGCAACATTTGAAGGCCCACATCCTTCAAACACTTGATTCATTACTAAAATAAGGTGAGTTATTCTCTTTATTAAAAGTGTGTGAGTCTGTGTAGAGACAAGCAATGACGTAATTCCACAAGGATCTCCCCTATTTGAGGAGGAGAATGACGATATGGAGGAAACAGTGGAAGACGTGCAGTTAAGAGAAGATGGGAGAAACTCTGAGGACGGCAATGATTCTGCACTGTATTCCTCCACCAGCTGTGAGTCCCACAAGGAGATCGACTGGTCTTAGAACAACTCTTTAGTCTTTTACTTTACATTATGATATAGGATAGTCTTTTACTTTATATTCTTATAGGGTAACGACTAGCTTATTTGTATTTGTAATATGTTTTAACTTTGTTGCACTATTTATTGCTGTGAATAACTCGCCTCTAATCACTAGATGGTCCAGAGGAAAACATCTATGAAAATCTGCAGCATGTGGAGGAACCTGCTTCTGTGACCCTACACGGTGAGCCACTGACCCTGTGACCTCTGACCCATTCACCCTAATCCTGTGACCCTACACAGTGAGAAACTGCATACCCTCCCCGTTTCTTACTACCACTCTCAACATGCTTTCAAGACTCTTTTTAAGATAAGTTCGTTTTTTACAGTTGCCTCCCGAAAATGCACACAAGAGTCATTAAAACGTGCACAAGTTTGATTAAACGTGTATGAGAGTGATTAAACGCGGATGAGAAGCGAGTGAGGGTGATTAAACACGTTGTGTATGACTGTTTAAAAACTGATTAAACAGTGATTAAAAGTAATTAACCGCCACAAAAGTGATTAAACACGTACAAAATTGATTAAATGGGCGCAAGAGTGATTAAACACGCACAAAAGTGATTAAATGTGGATCAGTTCGGAAGTGTGTGAGAGCGAAGAAATGTGCACAGGCAGGATTAAAAGTGCACAAGAGTGAATAAACGTTAATGAGATCGGTCTAGAAGCAAGTGAGAGTGATCAAACATGCTCGAGAGTGATAAAACGTGCACAAGAGTGTTTAAACGCGCATGAGAGTGATTAAACGTGGATAAGATTGGTCCAGAAGCGAGTGAGTGATTAAACGCACACAATAGTGAGTGGTAAAACGTGCACGAGTGATTAAACGCGCACAAGCAAGTGAGAGTGACAAAACGCACATTAAAAGGGATTAAACGTGCACAAGAGTGATTAAAAGTGGACGAGTTCAATCCAGAAGCGCGTGAGAGTGACAAAACGCACACTAAAATGTATTAAACGTGCACGAGAGTGATTAAACGTGCACAATATTGATTAAAAGTGGACGAATTTGATTCAGAAGCAAGTGAGAGTGACAAAACGCACACTAAAGGGATTAAACGTGCACGAGTTATTAAACACGCACAAGAGTGATTAAACATGCACAATATTGATTAAAAGTAGACAAGTTAGTTTCAGAAGCAAGTGAGAGACAAAACGAAGTGACCAAAGAAATACTGAGGTCCTTCTCCCTGTGTTCTCCTGGACCACACGTGTTCCTGCTCGTCATCCCGGTCAGGGACTTGAGCAACGATGAAAAGAGCATTTGGAGGTACAACACTATCGTTTTCACTCATGGAGATCGCCTAGAAGGGAAGACTGCGAACGACGTTATCACTTCGCAACTTCATCCACAAGTGTAGCGGTGGTTTTGTGTTCATCAACAACAAAGAGTCCGGCAGCTTGGAGCCTGTAACGGAGCTGCTGAAGAAAGTGGCGGCGCTGGTGGCGGTCAATGGGAAGAGCTCCACTCGGTTCTTCCCAGCCTCGGAGAGAAAGATTTCGAAGAAGGAGGAGAAAATTTTAGAGACCAGAAAAAACAGTATCGCACAAAAGGAGAGAGAACTAGAGATGTGGTGCAGCACTACACAGGAGAAGGAGAGAAAGAAGCAGGACCTCTGGAGACAAGAAGCCCAGGCGAGAAAAGAGGCTGAGGTTTCGTCCAAGCGAAGCATGTCGGTCAAGCTCAAGCCACCAAAGCCCTTCGCCATTAAAAGATGATTGAAGCACCTTTTTAAAACATTTGTCTAAACCTTAACATACCACGTGCATCTTACAATTTACGTGACGAGAAGACAACCAAGACATCAAACAANTAAAAGAAACCATCAAATAAGAAAAATAAGCACGCACGCGCGCACACACACACACACACACACACACACACACCGGTCTGTACCTTTATTAGTCTCACAGCCAATAACACGCAAGAGCGTGCGACCCGGAAGTTCAGTGTTGACGGCAACCGCCATGAAAAGCATTTAAAATTCGTTAAACTCTACGTCATTTTCATTGATTTATTTCCAACCTGTGTACAAATAAAAGCGAACGCACAAAATAACGACGACATCTGACGATATGAATCACTCTGATGTTTTTTCTTACGAGAGTCTCGTGCACGCAGTAGCTGGCGCGATGGTAATTATTATTCTGTTCTTACGACGTTAAAATAGTCTCTGTGCCGCTGTGTGACTGTTACTACCGAGTGCGTTGAGTGGAGATTCCAGTGAATCGGCAACTAAGTTCAAGGTTCTTACGGGTGCGTGAAATCCTTGAAAATGCTTGAATTTCAATAATGTGTTTTCAAGGCCTTGAAAATGCTTAATTTTTAAATGAAGTGCTTAAAAATGATTGAAATTCTACAGTGGAGTTCGGATAAGTGCACGTCTTCGGGAACGGATCCGAACTGAGCGGTTCTCCTGCTCTCTGTCTGGTTACATTAAATTTTTGATTCACAGACTCCCGAGAGTGAGACAGAGAGAGAGAGACAGATAAATAATGTGAGTCTGTGAATAAACAGGCCGTGATCACTATGATTCAGGTCTGTTTAAAAGTGCAGAAAGTGGGAAGCATGATCACCTTTATTGTTGCAGTGTTTCCGGCTAAAACACACTTTGCTATAAATGGAGAAGAATGGCAGACTCTAATGGCAGCCTAATGTCTTACTTTAAATAAAGTTAGAATAGGTATTTTGACTATAATGTTAGTAAGGTCTACTTGCTAAATGTGTTTTCCACCAATACCACAAAACTTTCCCCCAAAATGGTGATGTTTCATTTTGGTTGTGTTTAGATCAGGCATGTCCAAAGTCCGGCCCGGGGGCCAAATGCGGCCCTTAATCAAATTTTGACCGGCCCGTGGCTTGATTCATAAAATGAATGGAATACAGCCCCCGGCCAGTATTCAGTCCCTCCAGGATTTCGTGATTGTGCGATCGCGCCAATTCACACTAATTCAGCGAAACCCCGCGATTGATTTGTGACCTTGCAATTTCATCCAATCACCGCAAATTCAGTTCAGCGCGTGAACACACCATGTGATCTCAAACGAATACGGTTTGTTTCACCACGCCCACCCGAGCTTGTAAAAAATTAAATCAAAATCATATATTTTTTTCAATGTTCCATTATGAAGGTTTTTATTGCTTTATTTATGAACACATTTTAAAAAGCAGTTAAAATGATAAATCATTTTATTTGCATTTTAGTATTATATCTGTTTTTTTTTTTTTTTTAAATGCATTTTTAAATAGAAATAAACACTATTTAATGTTAAATACTAAATTTTATACAAAAATGTGTATATCCTAAAATGTGTATTTTTTTTCCGCGAGCCCGGTCCGGCCCCTTTGTCAAATGTTAGAACCCAATGTGGCCCGCGAATCAAAAAGTTTTGCCACCCCTTGTTTAAATGATGGAAAATTATGGTGTTGGAAAAACTTAAACATGGACCTTGAAAGTGATTGAAAAGTGCTTGAATTTTGTCTTTCAAAAAGTGTGGGAACCTTGTAAATGAAGGAAGCTTTCAGTAACGATGACATGCCTTCTCTTTCTCTATTCGACTAGTTGTGAAAATTCTATATTTCTGGAATTTTAAATCACCTTGCATTGCCTGGAGCTCTAATCTGGACCGTGTGTGTTTGCAGGGCAGCGTGACAGCGATGAGTGTGTTCTTCCCTCTGGACACGGCTCGACTGCGACTGCAAGGTGAATCTAGTGTGCATTATCTTATGCCTATGGTATTAATTGCTAGTCAATTATGCTTACGGTGCACAAGGTGTGTCCGTGTCACTGGGTTCTCCTGGGTCTGCGATGTTCTACTGACTATTCCTTCCTGCCTTGCAGTTGACGATGAGCGGAAAGCCAAATCCACACCGGCTGTTCTGAAGGAGATCATTAGGGAGGAGGGTCTGTAAGTCGCCCCACTCAGTCGTACACAGTCGTGAGAGACTGACTCTTCTCTTACCTTTTATTCGCCAGACTGGCTCCATACCGAGGCTGGTTTCCAGTGATCTGCAGTCTCTGTTGCTCAAACTTCGTCTACTTCTATTGTTTTCATAGCCTGAAGGCCACATGGTTGAAAGGTCAGAGGTCATCACCAGGCACAGATCTTCTGCTTGGCATTGCTGCAGGTTGGCCTTTATAATGTACATCTTTTTTGTGAAGTTTAGTTGAAATCTCTGTGAAATTAACACAATATTAACAGATATAATACGTTAACACAAAATAATAAGAGACACAAAATTTGATGTCACTGTTCGGTAGATCTTGTCTAAGTGTAATCTTGATCTAGTGTAATTACACTAAACACGATGCAGTAAATCATTGCAATGTTCAGCTTTAGGAAACAATGTCATAACCAGTTTAGTGTGCTCACCTGATTGTTTCAGGTGTAGTGAACGTTCTGTTGACCACTCCACTGTGGGTAGTCAACACCAGACTTAAACTTCAGGGGGCAAAGTTCAGGAATGAGGACATCCAGTCCACAAACTACAGAGGCATCATAGGCACGTATCTTCACGTTGTTTGGCGAGGAACTCCTGCTAGTCCGAAACTGATTGTTCATCACGTGGTCAGATGCCTTTGTGCAGATTGTGCAGAAAGAAGGAGCTGGAGCTTTGTGGAATGGCACTTTTCCCTCGCTGCTGCTGGTTCTGAATCCAGCCCTGCAGTTTATGATCTACGAGGGTCTGAAGAGAAAGCTGTCGAGAGTGCCGCACACCGAGGTCATGTCTGCAAATTCACGAGCATTAGGGACACTTTTTAATGAGTTAAGATCAGTTTATCGGCTCTTCTTTTGCGTCAATATGAGCAACACGGTTTCTGGTATTGTGTATTATTGTGGCAAGCAACTGGAAAGAAAGAAAGGTGCCTATGATTTGCTGCAAGTTATACAATTCTTGTGTTAACAGCTCTCCTCCGCGAAAGTTTTCATCATTGGAGCCATCGCCAAAGCGTTAGCCACCACTGCGACCTACCCGCTGCAGACAGTCCAGTCCGTCCTGCGGGTGAGTTCTGAGCTCGGCCCGGTCGGGTCAGAAGGTTCAGCTGACAGTGCTTGGTTGTACAGTTTTCAATTAGAATTATTCAATTTACTATTGATTATCTGTCTTGTTTGAAGATTATACATGTATATATAGTCAATGCAGTGGTACCGTACTTCTACTAATGAATGAAAATCACTGTATTTACGCGAATATAAGCACCCCCCTGATTTTTCAGGCACAAAATAAAAATAGTTTTTTTTTGTGGTTGATCAGAATTCACCGAAGTCTACGTGTGTGGTTTGCAAATAAACAGATATGCATTCACGTGCTCCGACGACTGTGTCGATTTATTGGCAATTCCCACATTTTTGGTTCAATTAAGTTAATATTCTCTTGAAAACAGTATTTTTTTTCTTTTTGGACAAACCTAACATGTGACTCGTATCATTTTTATATCGTTTTACTTGAATAATAGAAAACAAAAAGTCGATTCCAGTGGTCAGAACATAATTTTCCAACAGTCTTTGCACCAATCCGTGCAGGAGCAGAGCAACTGCGAGAGGCCCGTTGAGCTCTTGTGCCATATGAAGAGGATCGTGGCTAAGGATTACTATCCCCTGTTTAGCAGACCGAGCATTTTGATTGTGAATGTTCCTTGGATTTTTTACTTCAACGATAATTCTGCGATTACACATTGAACCTGTTTGTTTGCGCTTAGCTAATCTACCCCGTTGTGGTTTGTAGTCTCTGTTTGTTATAATATACATTTTTGTGATATAAAAGTTTTTGAGTGTTGAAAATTTGGAGAAAGGGGTGCTTATATGAGCATAAATACGGTAATTTTGTAAATAGAGGTACCACTGCATATTAGATTCTCTGTTTGATTATCGCTCCTGACAAACTCACCCACTGCTTTCTTTTGTGATGCTTTCACAACCATAGTTCTCTGAAAGCAGCTGTACAGATCTTTGGTTTGGTCTTTGGTGTCTGACTGTCTGTGTTGTTTTCTCTGTCCTCAGTTTGGTCAGCACAACCGTGCGGCAAAAGATCACAAAATGATGAGCAGCTTGAGATCGGTTCTGTTCCTGCTCATCACCCGTGTCCGGTACGCCGCCGTGCACATTACGCGGTGTCAGTGACGCGCTCTGAGGTGTTTGCTGAATGATTCCTCACAGGAAGTGGGGTCTGCTGGGGTTGTTTAAAGGCCTGGAGGCGAAGCTGCTTCAGACAGTTTTTACGGCCGCTCTGATGTTCGTTCTGTATGAGAAGATCTCCAGCATCACCTTCAAAGTGATGGGAGTCACAGGGCCCTGACTACCAGAGTTCTGCTCAGATCATCGTGTATCAACTTTCTAATAAAGTCTAACATCGATGCAAATTTTGTTTTAAATTGACAGTTTGATACTTGCATTTTTATTAACTCTTACAAGTATTCACTAATTGACCACCAAAGTTTGATGGTCAGTTAGGGTTTGTAGACAAAATGTGCAGGTTTGTTCATAGATAAACAATGGGTTTTATCATGTATTGTTTGATTAAATAAAAGGAATACAATTCAGCAAAGTCACAAGTTTTCTACTCACACATATTGCTTTTTGTCTCAAATCTACACAATTAAACACATGCACACAGCTACACAATTTAACGCATACATGAATAAAAACACGCCTTTCAATATTAAACACACATTTACATGGTTAAACACACACACCTACATGATTAAAACAAACAATCGCACCCACGCTTACACCAAAGTTTTAAACGCAACATACACACATGATTAAACTCACACACTCACTTAAGCCAACACAATAAAAGACTCCTGCACTTTTAAACAACAAACACACTGAAATAATTTCCTGATGCAGATTGTGTACATTTGTGTATGCGTAAATAACAGTAATAACGTCGTTCCAGTTATAATCCATTTGACATGACAAACCTGGTGACATCCTGGATTAAATAATAGAAAATGGCTTTATTTATTCGGTCAGCCCCTTCACAGGCAGAACACCAAAAAGGCTCCAGGACCTGACCGTGTGTCCCCAACCTGCCTAAGAGTTTGTGCTAACCAACTTGCACCGATCTTCACGGTGATCTTCAATGTGTACAGTGCCCAACTGCTTCAGACTGCCCACCATTGTGCCCCTCCCCAAGATGTCCACCGTCACTAGCCTGAGCTATAGACGTGTCGCCTTGACGCCTGTGGTAATCAGATATGTAAAGTACATGAGTAAATGTACTTTGAGTAAATCAAAAATATAAGCAACTTTTACTCTCTACTCCCCTACATTTGTGATTGAACTTTTCACTCCACTACATTTGAAAGGACACATATCGTTGCTTGTTACATGATAGTGCGACAAACGTAATCGATTTTTACTGCAGTTAATTTCTTGGGCGAGCAAGGCGATTTCGCCATCTGCTGAAGGTAGGAGGACAATTGTGACTTAGAAACCACGTGAACGTGAATTAGAGGCGTAAACTTTACCAGGTTTATAGCGACATGGCTGACGCCGGTTAGGAAGCAAAAGCAGCACGAAGGAAATTCATGGCCTTATAGTGAGTCACATTGAGGTCACATGGAGGTATACAAGTCTATTTATTGTTATTTTAAGTGAAGTGAATTTAATGTTAAGGTGAATTATACAGATCTTCCCTGACTTTACAATGGTATTGTAATGTCACCAAGCTTATCATTGCTAAAATCACTGTGACATGATGACTAAATTTTAGCTAAATATTTTTTTAAATAAATGCAATGTCTATTGTATTGGAGTAACTTATACAGTACGTATCCGTACTTTTACTTAAGTATGGTTGTCTGGCACACAATGACATGACTATCATTGGACTGATCCAGGACCGCGATGAGTCCGCATACAGGCAGGAAGTGGAGCAGCTGGTCCAGGTTCCTGGGGTCCACAATATCACAGGACCTGAAGTGGTCTGCCCACGTAGACACTGTGCGCAAGAAGTCTCGCCAGAGGCTTTACCTTCTCTGGAGGAAGCTCAGGAAGTTCAACCTGCCCCAGGAGCTGCTGATCATCTTCTACACGACCATCATCCAGTCTGTCCTCTGCACCTCCATCACCGTGTGGTTTGGCTCAGCCACCAAACAGGACAGACACAGGCTGCAGCGGGTGGTCCGGTCAGCAGAGAGCATCCATCGATTGAGCACCGGGCCAGACTCAAGAGCCGTCAGTATCACCGCTGACTCCACACACACTCCCACAGACTTTTAAAACCTCTCACATCTGGCAGGCGTCACACATAAGTACCAGAACCACCAGACACAGAGTCAGCTTCTTCCCACAGGCCGTGTTTGAGCTGAACTCTACGGGACCCACAACCTAATCCACGTGCAATAGCTGCTGCAAGAATGTGCAATACATGTGCAATAATGCTATATACGTTTCATTCATTCCAAGTCAATATTTTTTTTTCTTTATTTTTTATATATTTATACATGCTGTCACTCGTAACTTGGCCAATAAAGATTCTGATTTTCTAAAGTCGTCAAAATTTACTGATTTTGATTAGCCATCAACACCTCCAACAATAGGGTGACCATATTTTAATTTCCCAAAAAGAGGCCAATCGGCACGGCCTCGAAACACAGACAGGCTTCTTTGAGGTTGATGAACACGCTTAAATATGGATCAATGGGGCAACATTAACTCCTGTAATAAAATAATTTAAATATGTGAAAACTTGTAACAAAATAATAGTATTTTAGACTTTTGGAAAAAAAACGTTCTGCGCACACGTGCACTGATATTTCTAATGCTGTAGCATTACAGCGTGCGTCGCCGCTTCAAGCTACCACGACTGTTGCTGTTGAATGTCAAGTTTATAAAAAGTTCAGTATGAACATGGCGTCGAAATCTCGAACATCCACTTTATCACTTGCCATCGCAAAGCATTTTGTTCGTTCTAGCTAAATTCCACGCATTCCAAAAAACAGAAGCATCTCCAGAGATGGCAAAATAACAAAACACATGAACAGTCAAACGGCTTAGTTTTGATGATTGAAATCAATTCAATGGATACAATTTAGTAGTGATGTGTTGTCCTCGTCAGTTAGTCTAGTCCCAAGGACATGCACTTATACAGAGTCCAATGTATAATTACGTTTTCAAGCACTTAATTTTAAATTTGTAGGAACCCTGCACATACTTCCAGAAAAAGAGCATCAGTAGGAAGCTCAAATTCCCATTGTAACATCTTACAATTTCACACGTAAAACACCGTACACAGGCTGCCATACAAAGGTTTTTATTTGGATAAATGTACAGGGGCTGCACACAATCTTTAGCGGTAACGATGCAGCTGCAGGGTGTTGCGTCTCTTCCAGGCTGCATGGCGTGAGCCTCCAATGGTGAGGTGGAACTTGTGACCCTTGCCCAGACCCCGGCTCTTTTTGCCAGCGGATGTGAGACCACGCATTTCTCTGTGCTTGTGTACAGCCTTGGTGATCCATTGGGTGTCTGGGTTGCGTCTGATGGCTTTGTGGAAGGTGTCGATGAGAATCACTTCAAAAAATTTGTATGTGGAATCTTCTCCCACCCAGTAAGAGTTGAGCACCCGCAGCCCACCACAGTGACGCCCAGCACGCTCCTATAGGTACCAAAGACCATTAAACCATTACGCTTCATATCCCACAATCACAAGTGTAAATGTCTGAAATGTCAGACATCGATTTTGGTTAAAATGTAGTCATGCATGAGCACAAGCATTACTTGCAAATCTAATACACGTACAATTGTCAAGATAATCGCAATGGCGATCAAAAAAGCAACATAAAAAACTAATTACTTTCAACTTGTGTCTCCTACGCAACATTAGTACAAATTGTAGTTACAGACGATACTCTAGATTAGTCCAGCGTGACATTGAGTGTTACACACCTCAGCCACTGACTGCAAGCTGCGTGCAAACTTGATCTGGTTGACACCATGGTGCACGGGTTTGCCATAGGTGGCACCTTTGGGCACAGGGCGCTTGCGGCCTCCACGACGCACACGAATACGGTAGATGACGTACCCTGTTGAGAACAGAGAACAAAAACAATGGGTAAGCTAGTTAAAACAATTTGGCTCTAGCCAAAAAATGTTGCTTGCTTAATTGTACCGTTATTAATCAGCAACCCTGTTAAATCTTCATTTTGTAGTTTTAATGCCGAGATGAAAATTCAAGTTTTAACACCCAATACGGTTCTAGTGATCTGCCTTAATCTCAGAAACAACGCATTTTAAGATCCCAGATTGTAACAGCATATTGCATAATGCTAATATTAAAATGTATATTTTTATTCCACCAGACTGTTGCCAACTACTTTTGGTGACAGTTAATGGTACATTTTAAATTGTACCATTTTTGGTCGTTGTCTTATCATAACCTAATCATAACCTAATCTATTTACTTAATCCAGACGATCAACTGAATAAAAAGCAACAATTCCATTACATATTTACACGTGCACTATTATTATTATAAATGCAAGATCAAATTGTCAGTACAGTAAGTGACAATAATGGTCCAGTGTTGGAGAGTTTGAAGTCGTACCGCTATGACAAACAGAAAAAGGTGAATTTGTCAACGGCTACTGAATTTAACCATCCAATGACAAACACACAAACCAGGAGCAGTGGGCAGCCTTAAGACAAGGTGTTAAGGGTCATGTGTGGGTCAGTGGCTCACGAACAGTTGTAGAACCCACTAGGCCAGGATTTAACCCTGCAATGCCTGTATACAAGGTTCGACTCCCAGCTGAGGGCATTCGCTGGGTTATAACACATGAACAAAAAAGTCTTAATTACTCAAAATTAGTCTTTGTTGTACTAAGGAGAAATTGGTAACCGTTACTTTATCTTGGTGTTAACAGACTTGAGATTGACCCGTACCCTGCTTCGCCTTATAGCCCAGTCTGCGGGCTTTGTCGGGCCTGGTGGGTCTCGGCGCCCGGTGGAGGGAAGACAGCTGACGGTATTGCCAGCACCGAACACGGAGCAGGAACCGCATCACGTCCGACTGCTTCTTCCTCCATAACTCTTGCATGTATTTGTACGCACCCATGCTTCACCTGCAAAACAAATTAAATTAACTATTTAGACTACACACGTTGAGCTAAAAACAATGTGGAATAACAAATGTTTTAAAACCTATTGCGGCTAACCCGGTAGCCGCTGGATGCTTTCACAACACAGCACATTGTTACTTTGATAATATTTCCTAAAATTAAAAATATAAGCTTAAAAATAAACGAATAAGCATAATCGAATCGTTGAAATCTGTGGCAGTTGAACAGTGGGGAAAACGTGTATATTTCGGAATGTCCGTTAGCATGTCTTACGCTAGAACACCACATCGGTTCTTAAATCAAACTAAACATTACAGAAGTAAAATAATAGCTAAAAGTAATCGTCAATCACGTCATCAACCGAATCTTTAGTTTTGTAATGTCGATGAAATTAGATAGAGTGTGATATTTGACAGATTGTATTTTCTGGTACATGAGAGTCTCGCTTACTTGATGGCGTACAAACCGGAAAGGAAGCGAAAGGTTACCCATAATGCTTTATGGTACAACTCTGTATATTTCCGGTTCCAGGGTAGAGGGGGCGGAGAGTTTCAATTTCCTGTGCGGGAGGATATAAATCTAGTTATTATTTGGCGAGATTTTAATATGCGTTTGAAAGGGACGTTTTTACTCCAGGCTGCCAGTGTAGGATTTTTGTAGATTTGTTCACATTGTATGTAACTAGAGTAGTTTTCTGTCTGTTAGCAACGGGTAAGATCTCATTCTCACATTTAAATGAATATTAGTTACGGAATATTAGTCTAGTAACGTATATATATTTTTTATAGCTCTTCCATAACTAAACAAACACGAGAACAAATTGATCTCGAGTACAACTTATATTTATTTATTTAAAATACAAATACATGTATTTGTTTGAACGTTCATTTATTTGTATACATCTTAAAATGAATGCCATCTTAAATTGATTTTGAAGTATAAAAATGAGAATTACACGTGATCGATATCCTCAAGCATGGATATGTTATGTTGTCAGGCATATATGAGTTATGTTGTTAATTTCACATTTGAGGTGCTTTGCCTTGAGCTTTTTTTTCGTTGACCATTAATTGAGAATTAATTTAACACGCGTAGCTTGACACAATTAACACATTTAACTTTGACTTTACTTCAAGTTTTGTGATTAATGAATTTCAATGCCAAACATTATTTCTTTAAAAGAAATTCAAATTTAAGCTCTGAGATTTACTTCCTGTCTAAAACGGAAAACCATTTGAAAGGAACAGTCGACGACAATTACTTTCTAAATCAGGATCAGTAATTACTTTCTAATTGTAATTGCTCTCACAGAATATACATTGTTAAAGTTGTACAAATAATTTAATGAAGTTGAAGGGTTTTAAATGACAGTCACACTAGGAAAGGATATGCTAAAGGTCATGGTACAATAAATATCCCAGTCACTGAGAACAAAACCAGTTTGTAATAGTGAATGATTTAGTTAACCTTGCCTAGTTAAACTTGCCACCCATAGGTTGCAGGTTTAAATCCCAGTACAGTGTGTTCCGGGAGTGTCCTTGAGCAAGACACTAACCCCAATATGCCTCCCACAGCACCACACCTTAAGGCTGCCCACTGCAAAGGTCTGTGGGTGTCACTTCACTGCATGGTTAAATGCAGAGGACAATTTCAACCCATAGGGGCCATACTGACAGACATGCTGACTTAATTGACTTGTTTTCAGGTCATAATTGTGCCAGTCATTTGTTATATTAGCTACGTTTTTTTATTGTTATTTTTGAGCCGAAAATAAAATTTGGCTTCTCGCCATCCAATGTTTCAATCAAGATGTGTTTCTGGCCACAGAATGAAGGGTTTGCTCTTCACCACTGACAACGTTTGTTCACAAAGTGTCCTCACTGTTATTTTCAGTTCTTTCGCAGAAACATTGGAATGTTCACTAGTAACAAACTTCTCCACGTTCTACACAGAGTCATTTTGTCTTATTTTTCAGGCCTGTCAGTATGGGGAAGGGCTGCAGGGTTGTCGTGTGTGGTATGGCGTCTGTGGGGAAAACGGCTATTCTGCAGCAGCTACTGTACGGAACTTACACTGCAGGTATATCTGATGTTTTTATGCAGGCTTCTCCAAACCAGAGGTGTAAAGAGTACCAGACAACCAAACTTGAGTAGAAGTACGGATACTCATTGTAAAAATTACTTCACTAACAGGTCATCAAGTAAAAAAAAAAACTTCAGTAAAGGTAGCAAAGTATCCTGAAATGAGTATAGTTTAACATGACAAAATTTCACTTTAAATGAACATTAAATACACACTTGTCTCATTTTGTTCCCTCAAGTTTGACGATTAATTTTTAAAAGCGCTTATTTTTGTCCGCAATAAACAAAGCAGACACTGCAACATGTAAGAGTCATTCTGTTTTTTGGCAAAAGAAAACGTTTCATTAAACTAAGGCCATGGATTATCGTCTACGCTGCTTGATATGCTGGCTTTTGCTTCATCACAGATGTCAGCCATGTCGCTAGTTAAACACATGGTTTCATAAATTCATGCCTCTAATTCACATGATTTAGCTGATAAATAGCGTCCAGTACTTTCAGCACCATGCAGGTGGCGACATTGCCTCATCACGCAAAAGAATATAACCGCATTATAAATTGATGACGCTTGTCGGCCACAATCACAATGTGAAGAGTGTCGATTGTGGAAGTGTCGATTCAATTGTACAAATTTTTTCCTAATTCGCAAAGCTACTTTGCATTGTTCTTGAACTAAGAAAAGCACTGTATAAATAAACTTGAACTTGAAATGTAGTGGAGTAAAAAGTACAGATATTCGATCAGAAATGTTGTGGAGTTGAGGGTAAAAGTTACTTATTTTAAGTAGCAGAAAACATACTTAAGTAACGTAACAAAGTCAATTCACTCAAGTACTTTACACCACTGCTCAGACGGTTTTCTTGCTTTAGTTGCAGAAGCGGGTGAGACGCAGGAGGACATTTACACGGCCTCCGTGGAGACCGATCGTGGCGTCCGGGAGCAGCTTCGTCTTTATGACACACAGGGTCTGTACGACGCTCTGGATTTGCCCAAACACCTTTTTTCCGTAGCTGATGGCTTGGTGCTGGTGTACAGCCTGGACAGTCTGGCATCCTTCAGGACCGTCGAAGTCTTGAAGAAAGAAATCGATAAGTTGAGAGACAAAAAAGAGGTAATGGAAAAACGTCGATTAGTCAAGCGGTGATGTCACGCTGTCCACCTGCAGGTGATTGTGTTGGGCAACAAGTCTGTTCTGCTGAAGCAGCGGCAGGTGGACCAGGACTGGGCTCAGCACTGGGCACGGAGAGAGAAGGTCAAGCTGTGGGAGGTGAGCGTCACTGACAGAAGCTCCCTGATGGAGCCCTTTACAAGCCTGACCAGCCGCCTCACACAGACCCACAGCAAACCCTCCTTTTCTATGCCCGGCCGCAGGAGCAAGGGCGCCCCGTCCAGCGACAACTGAACATTTACTTCTGGAGTTTGAGAACATGACACAAGTACTGAAAATACTGATAAATATCAAAGCTGAAAAAAAATCTACATACAGTACTGTAGTATTGCTGATGGTACAATTTGCATTCATTTAAAAGGGAGAGTGTGTTTGGCTTTTCTGTACTGAGATGTTATTGTTTACATTATTATTTTATACCTCGTGTACAAAGTATTATTTGAAAGTGAATTTGTTTCTTTTCTATTGTATGTGGATTTCACCACATTGGGCTGCTTCAGATGACGCTTCATTTTTCAGTAAAAAATAATTATGAATAAATGTGTTGGTTGATTGTTTATTAATAAAACAAAGAATAATATAATAAATGCGTTTTCAGGCAAAATCTGCATCTGACATTGGTTAACAATGTGGCTTTCCTTTTTGTGAGAAATGATTTATACTTATGCCTTTTATATTTTATTTCCATTCCTTTGTAATATATTTATGCTTTGATGTACTGCTATCTCGTGTTTCTACTTTACTTTCATGTTTTCCTCTTGTCTTAATTCTATGTCCGGACTCTCTGGGAAGACACGCTGTGCCATTGTTTACCTTTTGTGACGGATCAGATGAGAGGTTCCTGTGAGATGTTTTACTTCTGTTCTGGGTCTTCCTTTGACCAAACGGTTTGTCCTCTTCGTGAACTAGTGCAACTGTGAATCTCCAAACAAATCAAGATTCCCCCGCCGTAAATGCTAATGATTATTCACCCGCGCTTCTTCTGATCTATATCCCTTTGTCTTACACCTCTGGCTGCTCTCTCGTCATTGGTTCATTCAAACGATGCTACCTCGATCTCCATTTTTGGCCATTGGACCATGCGATCACCTTCCATCCGCTGCTCCCTCGTCAATGGAGGATCATTGTTACACCCAACTGTTTGTATCTGTCTATAAGTGAAACTGAAAACTTGTGAAAACTCAGCGATGTTACGCGACTGCTGATGAGATTAAATTCATTTGTTACATGCTTTAATCTCCTGCCTCCGTAATGTCGCTCCGGCCGCCTTGAGAAAGCTGTTATACGAACAGAGAGAGGAATAAACCGCTCGAAGTATAATAATTCAGAACGCCTCCAAAACATAGAAAATCGTGTAGTTTAAACCGGTTTTCTCTAAAATGTAGGGGGAACTGCGGTTGAACATTTATTGATTTATAGGAATATTTTCTCATATCCCAACTGTACTAAACTTTTGTAGCTACTTTGTAATTATTTCAAGTTTGCCTTACCTAAAAGATGCCTTGTAATTATTTAAAGTAAACTTACCTGTTCATCCAAACATCCAATATCAGAATGCTAAATGAACTAGCTTTTATGTATGATTTTGTATGTTACTTGCTAGGCAACTTTGGGTCATCAAGACATAAATCCCAGTGTATATTAGTGTTTGCATTACAGAGGCAATTTAGTTTACTAAAAATAGAAGGCAGTACTTCTAGTTCCCAAAGTTGGTGCAGAAGGTGAATCCTCTAAAATGACATCACAGATTTCTTGTTATTCAGATCCTTCCAAACTTTGGTCATCAAATTTGGACTAAATTGGACTTTGGTCATCGAGGTGTTATGACCTCGTCGTTAATCATGACCCATTATGGGGTTTAAAATACACAAAAAAGTAATTTTTTACTTTGAAACTTCGACATCTTGTCTTGGTGTAATCTACATATAAACAAAAGTTGTTTCAGTTATTTTTTTTTTTTTTAACACCCACCACATGTTTTTGTTACGAAGACTGTTAGAGTCGTTTTGACCCTTCAGACAAAATGGAAGCTAAAAGAGCCGAAAGATGAAATACTATTTGTTTCTTTGCAACAATGATACATAATACACCGCTGTCTCACACTCACACAGTGTTTTGGGGAACTTCTTGGTTTCTGGCACTTATATGCAAAATTAAAGGCCCCGGGTCAAATTGATCCGCCAACATTAATGATGTTTTGTTAATGATAACGATTAATGATCCTCTGAAACATAACAGGAGGGTTAAATGCCCTGCTATAGGAATTAAAGACAAAAGGGTGAAAAATACTATATTGTCATGCATCTTTTTAGGTTTTGTATGATTTTGTATGTTACTTGCTAGGCAACTTTGGGTCATCAAGACATAAATCCCAGTGTATGTTAGTGTTTGCATTACAGAGGCAATTTAGTTCACCAACGTCAACTTTAATATCAACAAAGAAAATAATAAAGCGCTCCTCTGGGCTTCTGTTGAGGCTTCATTTGACAAAAATGAAGTTCCGAAATACCAACAATGTACATTAGAAAATAAAACCCCACTAAGATTATGGTAATGAACGAGAACAATACAAAACAACAGCAAATATAAAACGAGAATAAACCGGAACTAGATTGGACTAAATGATCCGTATTGTAGTGATGGATGGCCGTCCTTCATGTGGCGTAGCGTTTGGTCCACTGCTTGGCTATCCTGTCATGCTCTGGTCTGTTGGTGGTGTACTGCGTGGCGATGCTTCCCACCAAAGGATCGGCTGCAGAAAAACAATCAAGCTTGTTAACGCTCCATTTTAAAGGCAAAACCCACCGGCAGGTTTCAATCACTTTCACGGTCCATGCTCAAGCTTTTCCAGCACCATACAGTTGTGGTAAAATACATATTTAAAGGTCTGCCTAAATACAACCAAAATTAAACAATGCAAATTCAATTACATTTAAAGAGATATTTAGCAAAATAAACAAACTGGAACTTGAACTTGAACAAAGCACAACTTGATTTTTGTTTATATAGCGCTTTTCTTAGTTCAAGACCAACGCAAAGACGCTATGCGAACTAGAGAAAAACATTTTTTGTCTTTAAAAAGGAAAACGTCCATTATTTTGTTTTAATAGCAAGCTGCTTTGTAATAGCAAGTGTTGCTGTCTGTCTAGTTTATTTGTTTGATTTTTTACGCCATCTTAGCTTCACTGGCTATATTGATAACAACATGGTTGAAGCAAAGCAGAAAACTGTAAAAACTTTAGAAAGCAAAATATCTCTAGAACAGCTGATAAATAGCACAACTTTTCAAAATGACTTTAACAAAATAGATACACTCTTTCATGTTGATTTCTGTTAAAGGTACTTACTAAACATTCTTAAAAACATCTTCTGTTAAAACATTTTCTGAATAAAACCGTTGTCTAATGTCATACAATTGTTCACAGTCAATTAAAATATGCTTTACAGACAAGGTATTCCCGCATCGATCACAACGTGGCTTTTCTTCATCCAATAATAAATATGAATGAGTGAGTCTGATAAAAACAACTTGATCCTTTCTGTTTTCAAAACCATAGTTGAATCTTTTGTTTACAATTGGGTTCATTTCAAAAAGCTTGTTATTTCTGCATTCATTCCATCATATATATATATATTCTGACTTGATGTCCGATACTGGAATCTGGCACTCTGTAATTCTTTGGATCCATCTGTATATACTGGTAAGTGATGTGGAAATTTGGTTCTTATGGCCAGAAATTCTCCAAGAAAAATATTAGGATGAATGTCTCTTTTCTTATGTTGAGCCAAACTCATAATAATAATTGGCTTTGTGTTATCCCAAGGTGGTAGAGGGCAGTAGTTTGTTGTCCAATCTCATGTTTAGTATTCGCAGTACAAAGGGTCTGAATAATGTTGCTCTCGCTTCAAATAAATGAGAGTATTCTGAGTGAAAGATTGGGGAGTATGCTGGATTACTCTGATCGGCTTTCAGCTATGCTGCATAGTTTGAAGACTATGCACATCTGTAGAAGTACTACTAGACTGGCTGTTTGGTTGGACCGGGTCGTTCCAACCTCCCGTCTATGTGAATTCAAAGTCAAAGTATTGTGTTGGATCTGATGTTGCTGCAGCACATACGTTCCTCAAATACCAGGATCTTATACTCCCCAGACACGGGTCGCAACTTACGGCAAAAAAGTCGCCCCATTTGTCGCCTCTTACGAACAGCAAGGGGGTGCTAGAGACCTATTCTATCCCGGGTCCCCACGGGAACTGTCTGCCTAGTAAACTGTCAATTTGTGTCTACAGTCAATATAAAACAAATGAACGAAAGGTAAATGAACAAAACGCACGTGACTCACTTGTAAATGATTTGTTCACGTTTGTTCAACAGTCAAAATTTTTTATTTTCTTTATCCTACCTGTAATAAGAAAGAACAAAGACGGATAATAAACAGAATATTAATTATTTTACTTTAGTACCACAGTACAGTTATTACGACACTTAATATTATAAAAAAAATCTGTCTGAATTCACGCGGGCTTGGAACTTATTAGGGCATTTACATGTTAATTGCGTTCGGATTTATGAAATTTTAGTCTTACGAACGGCTGTCGACATGGATTGATTTTGTAAGCCGGTGTTTAATTGTATTTGTTTGTTGTGAATCAAGTATAATTTAAAATTCAAGCATTTTAAGGCCATGAAAACACAACTGAAATTCAAGAAATTTAAGGCCTTGAAAATAATTGAAATTCAAGTAATTTTAACTAACTCAACTAACTTTTTTCTTCATTACATATATTCGCGGATTCACTTTTCCCGACCGTATCTCGGCGGAGGATGCTCGCAGTGCCTCAAGACAAACCGCCGCCGGACGCGTCTCACCACGTAGTAGCAAATCGCTATGTCGTACGTCTCCCCGCGACCACTACTGGGCCGCCAGCTGTGGAAAACGCTGCCTGTGTCTGCGCGCGTGCGCTCCCGCCCGATCCTTCCGTTCACACCCTTTGAAAATTAATATCTCGGCGGGACGGCGCGTGTGAATGAAGTCTGAATAAGTGTTAATAAATATGTAAATGTTGTTCCTCCACTTCGCGGAAATTCACCTATCGCGGTCGGGCTTGGAACTGCNTGTTATCTAACTTATTACATAAAAGCAGTGCTACTTTTAAATATAAGCGAGTAAATAAATGTTGAAATAAAGTGCTTAACTTTAAAAAGAAAAGATAATGGAAGAAAATTAATCAAAACTTGACTTCCTTTTACATCTCGACTTAAAACTTATAAGCAGGTAAAAACAACTGTTCATATCCAAACAATTGAACAGTTTTAATGGCTCTTTTTTTTTTAAACACATTTCTAAACACATCAGACACTGGTTTAGTCTCACGGTGCGTAAAATAAAAAGGAAGAAATCTGTCCATTACGGATGAAAAACTATACTTTTTTGTCTCACCCGTCCAATCTTTCGCCTCTATTGTCTGTCTCTCTCTCACTTCTAATGTAATATGTAAATGCAATCGCTATTAATTCCATTGCAACCTCGAACGTTCTCCAATCTGCCGATGTCCTGAGATCGCGCCGCAAGTTACGTACGTACATTCAAATTCGCGATGCGGCTGCGGTGGTTACGTACGTACATTCAAATTCGCGCTGCGGCAGTTACGTACGTACATTCAAGTTCCCGTTCCGTAGATTCAAGTTCGCGTGGCGTCTGCAGCAATTAAAGTTAAGGTGGACCGCTGGATTTTAATTCAAACCGAATTCGGATCGCGGTCCGCCATTACTCTGCTTACGTCATCATCTATCGGCCGTACTGTTTCGGTGCTAAAAGTGTTTCGGCCGAAAACCGAAAATACACTTTTTGGCCATTTTCGGCCGAAAATTCGGTACATCCCTAATTATTATATTATTGTTTTTTATTAGATTATTTATAAACTGTATGTATATATTATATTATAAAAGAACAAGAAAAAGGAACTAGGCTTTCATGTCTGCTACTTACAGATGTTGATAAGACAACAATACCATCCAAGAACAAATAAAAAAAACATTGCAAATTAATATTGCACATTTTTGTAATAATTTATTTTACATTATATTTATAAAACTACTTTTAAATGTACTTTATAATTTATAAGAAGAATAAAAGTAAAACCGTATTTTATAATATTATTTTTTGGGCTGTCAAACGATTAAATTGTTAACCAGTTAATCGCACTTCAACTAAATTAATCGCGATTAATGTGATTAAATCACAAATAATAATAATAATAATGTATTATTAATAATTATTTAGTATTAACAATTATTAATAACATGAACAAGTATAAAATCTTGTAATATTGAATATTGAATGTAAAATGTAAATAATGTAAACTCAACACAAAATAAACACTTGCTTAAATACTGTAATATACCGTTTTGACTAAAGAAAACAATGGGTAAGCCGGTCATAATAATTAAAAAAGAAATAAGTAATTTATTTTGAGGAAAAGAGACAACGGATATGTACTTGTATATTTGTGTGGCAAAAGTATGGCACTGATAATTAGTCTAGCTGAAAAGACTGATCACACATTTTTATCTAAAGGAACAAAACATATGGTCAATGCACAGTGCGCATGCGCACGCAGTCGTCTGAGAGACTGCAAATAATTGAATTGCACTCTATACTTTCTATAAGTGCGCTGTGTTTCAGTACACAAAAAAACTGTACAAATAATACTGAATGGTTTTGAAGTGAAATTCAAAAAACGGAAAAACCGGCAAAACCGGAAATACCGGAAAACCGAAAGTGTCAGAAAAACCGGAAGTGTGATTAATGGCGTTAATACAATTTGACGCGATTAAACAAAGGTTATTAATCACATGAGTTAATGCGTTAACTTTGACAGCCATAATTATTTTAGATTATAATATTATAATATAACTTTATAATATATATGCATAAAGTTTAAGAATATAGGAAACAAGCAAAAAGGAATGAGGCTTTCTTGCCTGCTGCTTGCAGATGGTGATGAGACCAACAATACCATTCAACATGATTCACCTGAATCTACATTTACAAGGCATGATTTGCACAAAATTTGTTTGCAGTATCATACATGAGCATTAAACAGCTGGATAAATGCCCACACCTGTAACTGCCTCAGTGTATTCTAGGTCCCACAGGTAAAGCTCCAGCATACCGACAGATGTTGGAGAAACAACCGAAGACCATGACCTGATGTAATTACTCAAAGGATTCGAACCCGGGTCGTCTGCATTAGGGGACGCTGCTTAACAGCCTGAGCTATATGGAATCAGATGAAGTGATACTTACTCTGATTGGCTGGTGTGAATGTTATTAGCTACTGAGGGTCTTACCAGGGTTACAGTCTGTGAGTAGAGAGCAGATGGACAGCAGAATTTTAGAGATGGTGAGCGCCGGGCTCCAGTTGTCCTTCAGGATGTCCAGACAGATCACTCCTTGACTGTTAATGTTGCAGTGATAGATTCTTGTGCGGAACGTCACCTGAAAGAACAGGATACTGATTTACTCATCATTTAAGTCTCGAAATACAAAAATTGTACTTGCAATAATTCAGCTATATTTAATACAGGTTTGTACAGTATTATTATATTATATTTTATTTCAATTTTGGGACTGTACTAATTACTGCATGTTGTACTGTATATAAAGATGCTACAATTTCATCGTACATTTGTATAACTTAAATTGTATACGTGCATAGTGACAATAAAGGCTACCCTACTCTATTTTATACATACACTACTGTTCAAAAGTTTGGGGTCACCTAGACAATTTTGTGTGTTCCATCAAAAGTTACACTTTATTTTCTAAGAACAAGGATACTGTCGATTTTTCTATTTCTGGCCATTTTGAGTGTTTGATTTACTCCACAAATGTGATGCTCCAGATTCTCAACCTGCTCAAAGGAAGGTCAGTATTATAGCTTTTTTTAACCAGCTAAACCAGGGGTGCCCACACTTTTTCGGTTCGCAATCTACTTTTCAAATGACTAGTCAAAGCGATATGACGGCTATAAAAACACAAATTATGTTGTGTGTATATTAGGGCTGTCAAATGATTACTTTTTTTAAACTAGTTAATCGCACTTCCCCAAACAAACTGATCACTATTAATTGTGATTAAGCACAAAAAAATTACAATTTATTATTATTAATAATAAATATTACAGTAATCCCTCGTTTATCACGGTAGATACGTTCCAAGCCCGACCGCAATAGCTGAAAATCCGCGAAGTGGAGGCACAACATTTACGTATTTATTTAACACTTATTCAGACTCAAATACTTTTTGAGTAGTATTCTTTAAAGTAATGCTAACAAACATCTCCCCACCGCACGGGGATATGAGGCGCGAGTGACGTGACATTCACTTTAGGGGTCGACCGATATGGGTTTTTCTATAGCCGATACCGATGCCGATTCTTAGAGGTCAGGGTCGGCCGATGGCCGATGTGTTGCCGATTTTTTGGGTGCTTATATCTTTAAGTTTCCCCCTTCATTTTGCATACTAAAATGTCAAGCTAATAATAAGAAGATACATATGTTTCCAAACATAACATTTTTTATTAAACAAACCACTCATGTAAAAAAATAAACAAAGCAAAAAATGAGGAAATAAGGCATCTGTATAAATTATACAACAGTAAAAAAAAATCAGAAATTTAAACTGTGCCAGTTCAGAAGGGGCAGGTTGTCGTAAAGGAAACAAAGGTATTCAGCATGTTCCCCTGCAAGGCTGCTCCTCTTATTAGTATAAATATTGCCCATTTCGCTAAATACCCTCTGGCTGGGTACTGAGGATGGGGACGGACAAAGAAATTTCTTTGCCAATGGCGCAAGCAAGGGAAGACGGGATGCTTCCACCATTCCAGTGGCTGACCAGTCAGTCTGTCTATGAGTGGCTCACGCAGGTACTGATCCAGCTGCTCTTTAATGTGATGGTCATCACCGCTCTCCTGAGTGAGAGTTACATGAGGCCGAAGGATACTAGCATACATTTGCTCCATAAGAGCACAGGAGGGAGTGGGACTAGGGGATACTGTCTCTTCCACCCTTCTCTGTTTTGGGTCGGATGCCTCATCATCATCAGTGTGAGCTGGCTTCAGTTGCTGAGACACAATGGCATGCTCTTCTTTAATCCACTGTTTTGCCTTGGTCAGCGTGTCCACTGCAAAAAAGACAAGACCCTTGTAACGAGGGTCCAGCAGAGTTGCCAACACCAAACATTTTGTCTCCTCCATCCATTCAAACCTTGTGTTCAAACTTTGTAGCATGGTTTCTCTTAGTGTTTTAATCCCCCTGGAGGTAGGACCCTCTACCTGAAGCATCATCTTCAGCACAGCGATGCTTGGTATGACACTGGAGATGGAAGCCTCTGACTTGCTGATCTCAAGGGTGACTTTTTCAACAGGTTCCAACGTGTCAATCAAATTTGAAACAATGTCCCATTGCTCTGCAGATAGTGTAGTAATTTTTCCGTATTCTCCAGCATAAATGTTGAGCACTTGTTACTGCTCCAGCATCCTCTGCATCACGTAAAGCGTGGAGTTCCAGCGAGTCGGTTAAGCTTGAAGGATACTGCCCTGCGCCCGGCTCTGAGTCTGCGCCCCGGCTTCCCGCGGACATGCCTGCTATAAATCGGCCTATTAAACGCTGATATCGGCCGATGCCGATGGACGTAAAAACGTCGAAAATTGGGCCGATACATCGGCCGGCCGATTATTAATCGGTCTACCTCTAATTCACTTCTCCCCAATGGCTCTTAATAGAGAACATTCTCCCTCTTCTTACTCCGTTTGAGCAGCAAACTAAAGAGATCAGCTCATCTGATGCGTCTGTAGCGGATGCTAATTCTTTAGCGCAGCTCTAAAGCGTCCAAAGTGGCGGTAAATACCACGGTAAAAACTATGAAAAGTCCACGCTTGGAGTCAGCACGCAATCCATAGAAATAAGTTTGAATCCTCTGGAGAAGCCACCAACTGCAGAACCGCAGAATGACAGTCCGAGGCGCTGAAAGTGAGCGGAGCAAGTATTCCTTGTTTGCTACTTTTCAAAGATTAAACCCCGCGTTAATAAAGTTATAATCATGCATTCTTTTTTAAACGTTTTAAACTTTTTAAAATTGAATTGGCCTTATTTAAATACAGTCTCAAATCTTTCTCAAATGTCAGTCAGATGACAAGCTCAACAGCAACCTATTTATACATTTATTATTTTTACAACCTATTTATGTTTTCGGTTTTGGCCAAGAATTTTCATTTTGGTGCATCCCTAATCTATAAATAGTTGATAGTCTATTGTTTTTCCACACATAAATAATATTAAACTTATATTTTATTTAAATGTAACACACTCAATTATTAAAGAATTTATGTGTGTCAGAAACATTGAAATACAGCAGCAAAATGTATATAAATCTAACTTGATTTAAGCCAGTTGTTCTCAAACTTTTTTGGTCACGCCTATAGAAACCTATAGAAAAAAATAGTGTGTTTGTGAACGTTGTTAATAGAAAGAGGCGTTTGTGAACCAAGGTACCACTGTAATTTGCTTTATTAATTAATTTGCTTTTATGTGCCTACACTGTCATTAGGTTTACCGTCACTGTGTTTTACTGCTTCATGACTAGTTTATATACCCTCAGAAACACATGGGACACTAGTAATAGACCCCTAAACAAACTTCCAGAATTGTATGAGAACATGATGTTTGAAGCTAATACTGATATAACCAGCTCTTCCTCCCCTCTTAGTCCACTTAAAAAGGGATTTATCGGTAAATAGATCGGACCTTAGGTGGTTTGAACGGGTAGTCTGGTGTGAAGGCAATGTCCAAGAAGAAGACTCCTCCTTCATACACGGAGCCAGGAGGACCCAGAATCGTAGATCTCCACTCATAGACGTTGTCCCCCTTTGGCCCGGCACTGGGAAGAAACACAGGGACATTTACATGCAACAGTAAGGTGTAAGGAAGCATTCAAAAATGCTGGATTTTACCAAGTACTTATTTTTTCTTACATTTTTATTTTTTTATTTTATAACTATAAAGTGCAACTAAAATCTTTTACTGAATTTATAACATACATAAGTGATAATACATATAATTACATTAATATTTTAATGCACAAAAAATGCACTTTCTTGATGTTTATGTAAATATTTGTTACACCTTCGATCGATTTATTTTTCTTGTAATTTTGGAACAAGAGGGAAGAAAAGATGCAGTCAGACCACATGTAATTCATTGTTTGCCACGGATTCAGATTCCGATTCTGACCAAAAAAAACAGACATTCCAAAAACATAAAATTCCTGCCTAAAAACTAAAACCAGCTTGAAGTCGATTTACTTGAATAATAGATAATAATAGTGTGTATAACAATTTATACTTTTCCGTGTGTTTACATGGTAACATCAGTGGATGCGTTTTGTTTCGCGGCTTTTCAGTGTTATTTTGAGTTTTTGTTCTGTGTTTACGGTAGGGTAATGTTCCCTTTCGAAACGGTCTCTCGATGTCACATATGGGTAACAACGTTTCCCGACAGAAGTTACAAGTTAGAAGTAACAGAAGACAGAAGTGACAACTGTGGCTAATGTGACAGATCCCGCCCTCGGAGGCGGAGCCAACGAGATAAAAGGCACGGATCAGCCAGCATTGCCTCAGAACAAATTTCTTCACAAAGTAACAGCCATGGTTACCAGTGACTCTTTTTGAATTAAACATTGTACTCTTACCTGGCCTCTTCAGCGAGGGAAGGACTTCCCACGCAGTCGTCAGGAAGGACGCTGAAGGTTCCGCGGCTGCCGGGACATCTCCCTCGATGCGTCTGGAGAGGATGGACAATCATGGCCGGAGACGCGGCCTATCCCAGTAGTAGTGGTTTCCACTGCTCTGGGCAGCGAGCAACACACTCGTGAGGCTCAAGGCAAGCTACACCGCGAGTTTCCCTGGCATTCGTCGCCAAGAGCGCATGCCGGATGACCACGAGATGTCGGATGCAGAAACGTCAGGGCGCATGGCGCCGGAGCACGTCGCAGGCCCTCTGAGGCCTTCTTCTTCCCCATGATGCCCGTCGAGGCGCGGGGACGCAGCATCGCACTCGTGAGTGTTCCCTACACGTGGCGTCCGCGCCCGACTACGCTCTTCGCATCGTCAAACTCCAGAGATGTTCCTCACAGAGTCTGTGTGCTCACGGTGAGGCGGCTCAGAAGGGCTCTGGTTTTCGTCGCGCGTCCGATGGACGGACCTCCCCTGGACGGCTGCGGTGGATAGCGAAGCAGGCTAAGTGAGTATTTTTTGATGGCTTCGATGGCGATCCACATCGGTGGGCGATGGCTTCTCGAACGGAGAAAATCCCGAAGCAGAAGCGAGAGCAGCGCGACAGCCCTTCTCGACGTTGCGTCTGAGTCATGGACGCCTGCGTAATCGTCGCGGGATCGGCGGCTGCGAGGCCTGAACAGGCCCGACTCAAGGGCCTGAGAAGGGGCGTGGTTTACGTCGGCAGACTCGTTCATGCTCGACGAGAAATAAGTCTGTGTTGCCTCAATTGCTAGTGAATCAGGCTCAACTTTAAGCTCTGTGTTGCTATATGCATGTTGTCTGTTTTCCTCGACAGCCACGGATTGGTATTGCAATCCTAAACAAAGGTTAGTGATCACATTCCCGGCCGGGAATGGGCATTCCCCGTCGAGACGATCCGGACTCGAAAGACGAGATGAGAGCATGTCTTGTTCATATTGTTGTGAAATACATTCAATAAACAAAGGCTCTGGGTTCTTTGAATCGATATGTCCATTTCTGTTGCCCTGTCTTGACTATTGAGTCTCATGAGACGGGAAGAGAGCGTGTTTTTTTTTGTTCATATTGGTGTGAAAACATTCAATAAACAATGGCTCTGTGTTCGGCGATTTCCCCCCAGTCGCGGCTACTGTCTGCACGATGGGATGAGAGCGCGCTGGTTTTATTTGTGTGGAACATTCAAATAAACTGAGCTCTATATATATCAGTGTGAATCTTTATTTTCTATTGACAGCCCACGGTGTTTTCAGACACGATCACGCGTGAAGTTTGGTAAGATCACAGTAGATCGCTCGTTATCCGTGAAACGCGAATTTATTTCTCCACTTCAGACACTTCATCCAGTCTCGGGCTGTGGGAATAGCAGTGGCGCTCCTCAGACGGCTGCTGATCGCTTCAGAGACGAGCGCGAGCCAGCGCAGTGCGTGAGAAGGTGGTTTGTACAGCTTTTAACTTTCTCTGAAGCGATTTGTTCTCAGCGCGACCAGATTACTCCGCGCGAGCGCAGCGCTTGTGCTGCAAGAGGTTTTTGCGCAAGACAATCTGATTGTCAAACAAACTCCAGAAGTCCCACGCGACGCGTGAGCAGTGAGATGAAATCACAATTCACCCGGGCATTGGGCTTAATGAATCTCCAAAAAGATTCGATTCTCTTGAGTCGACGACTCTTCTGGCTCCAAGCACGAGAGCAGGAGTTCGATTCTTTTATCGATGACTCGCAAATGATTCAGTTCAAATTATTTGTCTTTCCGTTCGTTTTTAACGCTGGCGGCCCTGAAGACGGCTGTCACAGGATAAGTGAACGAGAATATGGTCTGAAGCTGACGTTTGAACAACTTTGAGCTGAGGAACGGCGCGATTGTCGTGATAAACGAATCATTGACATACGAGATCCGTTCATTCTGAGTCATGTATAGCAACCGTTCGTCTTGATCAGATCATTCACGAAAGTCACATCACTGCGAGAACCTCTCTTGTTCTTAACTTGAGCACAGTTTCTCGAATGGAGCCCATGAATTAAAGTGTTTCGTTAAAGTTTAAAATGATTTAAGCTTTGTACAGCACTGCACTTCTGCGCTAACTGCATTACCCGCTTAAGTATTCTCACCACGGTTCCCGGCTGGACATGTAAAATGAAATCATTTCATTTAAGAATGTGTTTTGAGGCATGATATGCAGAAGCACATTTCACTCCATGGTGTACCATGGTGTATAATTATGTATGTGACAAATATAAAATTTGAATTTGGTATGATGCTTTAAAAACACTAGCTCTAGCACCCGAGTTGCTGCAAACGTTGCAGCCCCTAGACACGCCCACTACAGCGGTGGATCCAAAACCACTCCAGGTCGCGACCACGGGTTCTCCTGTCGCTCTTGCAGGCTGTACAAGAGAGGCATGGCCCAGGGTCCATGCGATTCTGTGGGCGCGCCTCGGTCTGGCTAGGAGCTGTCTGCTACGGGAGTGACGCGTGACTGGACGACCGAACTCGGCAGAGGACTCTTTAGCTGCATGAAGTTCATGGCGGAGGCCTTTGATTGTGTGCTTTTCTTCTGTGCACAGAAGGCACGTTTTGTGGTGCGTACACAGCGCAATGGTGATTTGAATCATCAAGGTCAAGTGGAGCGCAGGATCTTCGGGTCGCCTCAGCGTAGCTGATGCTGTCAGAGGACCGGTGGCTAGCGGAGTCGGCAGATGTGAGGGCAATATGGCTGCAACATCTTTCCCCCCATTGATCGCTAGGGTTGATTCGGCTGATCTTGCTGGATGGGCGGGTGTCCGAGTCTTCCCCCACCATTTCAAGTGTGTCCCTCCCAAAGCCCATGCTCGGTGGAAGAGGACGTGCTAGGTTTAGCTGCTCCCCTGCTAGAACATGCACCACCAAACATGCTCAAGGCGAAAAGGAGGAACGTAGGGAGGTCGAGCCCCAAGACTTCGAACAGATCCGAGTGAGGTGCTTCACGTGGCAGTCTGCCTTTGTTCGGCTTTTGTCGTGGGGTTTTCAGCTCAACAGTGGCCTGATTTCGCAGGCAGGGTGCCTGTCGTTCTGGCTCCTCTGTCAGAGCGGTGGACGGTTGACTAGTGGGGTCAGAAAAGTTGGTCGAGGTGCCACTCGATTCCTAACCCCGAACCTAAGTGCAAGTTCAAGTTCTGAGCATTGTAAGGCAATTTTCACAGTTTTTAACTGTCTCAAAGCGCAAATGGTCTAAACGTGCAACCGTCTCAGAGCCGTCCTGAATGCGAGGGCTTCACCTACTCTGCTTCTTTGGGCCTGCAGGTGCCGTGTTTTATTTACTGACTTATGGGAGGCTTCGGGCAGCTCTTCTCAGTCATGTATGGTATGGGCGATGATGTTTTGCAGGAGCGTCCGAAGGCAGGCAGCACTTCGGCGACACAACATGTATGTGTGCGTGGGTTGTAGCACACAGCAGTGAGGTGGATGGCACACAGCACAGGCTCGTGTCTGGGTTCCTGCGAGGTGCTAGAAGACTGCAGCCAGCTGGGCTTCAGCTGGCGCCCATGTAGGATCCGTCGGTGGTCCTCAAAGGTCTAGCCGCATCCCATTTCGAGCCATTAGCGGAGGCTGGTTTTAAGCTGCTGTCTGAGAAGATTCGTTCCTACTTTTCCACTTAGCTTGTGGGAACGAGTGGGGGACCTTCGTGCTTCTCAGTCAACCCCCAGTTTTTCAGTTTTGGTAATAACTGTATGGTGAGATATGGTGGTTACACAGCCAGTATACGTTCCCATTGGCTTGTTATGCTTGAGGATCAGGTAGTCACCTTAGAGCCTTCGGGTCTGGTGAGTCTTAAATCTGTCCGGCTCAAACCTTACGGGCCTAGGTTGACAGAGCGAGTCTCTTTAGGTCGACGGGGCAGTTGTTATCTGCTATGCCAGGGCTAAGAAGGGCGAGGCCTTGTCTAAGCGGCGTTTATCGCATTGGATTGTGTATGTGATTCATTGGCTTATGTTGCAGGATCAGCCATGTCTGGAAGGAGTCCGGGCGCATTCCACGAGGGCCCTGGTGTCAGAATGAACTTGGGTCAAGGGAATGAAGATTGGCGATATCTGCAAGGCCACGGGCTGGGCCTCGCGCAAGTCGTTCGGGTGCAACCCGGGCTTCTCCTTGTTACTCCGCACGTGCTGTCGGCGCGGGAGGAGGATGCTTGCCCGTCAGGGACGTGGGCTCAGTGAGCGTTCAGGTGTCATGAGTACCCAAGGGTTTTTGCTCCTATGGTTCCGAAGGTCTGTTTCGCGCGTTCCTCGTGTGGACAGCATCGGTGATGTCTGGACGTCCCTTCTTGCGGCGGGGTTCTATTGCGTACCTATATGTGACATCGAATTTTGAAAGGGAACTCTCCAGGTTTTGAACGAAACCCTTGTTCCCTGAGAAAAGGGAACGAGATGTCACATAAGATGCCGCAAGAAGGACAGGAGTGGGCGCTGTTTTGTGTCGCTCAGTCATTTGTTCTGAGGCAATGCTGGCAGATCCGCGCCTTTTACCTCGTTGGCTCCGCCTCTGAGGGCGGGACCTGTCGCATTAGCCGCAGTTGTCACTGCGTGGTTCTATTGGCTTCAAACTTCTGTCGGGAAACGTTGTTACCCATATGTGACATCTCGTTCCCTTATCTCAGGGAACAAGGGTTTCGTTCGAAACCTGGAGAGTTTGTCAATCATATAATCGTTAAGTTGTTTTTTACTTTATTTTTTTAGTTTAATATGTCTTTTGTGCACATTTTAAGTATATAGTATTATGGAAAACAGTATTTCAGGGTTTTCATTATAAGGTACGTGTTTGGTAAGTACACTGCCACAATAAGTTTATTTCTGTTATTATCATAAAAACAGATATTTAAAGACAACGCATTTCCATTTGTTTGTGATTATTTCCTGACTTGAGGGCGCTTATTTGCATTGTCAGGAATGCTTATTACGTGCATATTTGAAATATGCCCATACAAGCACCCCCCAAGCTTCTGAAATCAGAAAAAGAGTGTGCTTACATTTGCAAAACTGCAGGATTTATCTTTTTAAAAAGTGACTGTGCCTATCAAATTTTATGTGATATACGATGCTCAAAAATTGATCAAAATGATTCCGTAACACTTTGGTGTAAAAAAAAAAAAAAAGTCAAAAGAGTAAGGCTACCCGGGAAGTAATACGTAGCATGGAAACGAACATCAAGTTACAATCCTACCAGAGAATTTTTTCCTACCTTTTTACTTTTACAATCAGACTCCTCAACATCAGTCGATGCGATTGCAACGTGAACTCTTACACAGGCCAGCACAAACGACAGACTAGGTTGGACGAGAGCGATGTGGAATGATGTGGAATGATTCAACAATACACAGTGGTACCCTGACTTAAAAATGTTCCACAAAACGAAAATCCAGAGTAACAAAATGCGGCAAAATAGTTTCACTACACGAAAGGAGTCACAAATCTTTGTGATCACGAATCACAAACACAAATTTCTTACCGCTAGCATGCACAGAGATGAGAGACAGTGGATCAAACCCAAATCAACACACACGTCAAACGAACAAAACACAAAAGTCAAAAACAATTGAAGTCAAAACAATTTACGAAGTCATGGCTCGGATTAAATGCATCACAGGTAAAATGCTGCTTATATAATGACATTTTGTTGAAATTTGGATTAATTTTGTAAGTCAAAGGGACCACTGTAGTAATTACTAACAATATTATAAAGCTTCTATAAGTATACCGCAGCATAAAGACAAATCACAAAATTAATCCTGCAAACAAATTGAAATTGAAATGACTTTATTTTGAGGTAACTTCACAGAGGTGTCGTTGTGTTCCATCAGTGACTAGCATTTCTGCGCTCTCTTTTATGCGCACACTCGGTTGTACAAGAACATGAAACACAAGGGTCTTTTTTTATTTAACTGACGACTCCTAGGGGGAAGAATTTTTTTTTCGTGCATCTTTCTGCGGTCTAAATAGTTTATATTGTGGCAAAACACCATCTTACCTGCAGTTAGGTGGAGGGTCCAGCATTATATCAGCCAACTCTTTCTGAATTCTGAAAATAAGGCAGGATTTGATGAGTCACACAGATCCACCGAACAGAAAAGCTACTTCAAACAACGCTGTCACTCTTCATCGCTTTTGTCCTTCACCTTTTAATATATAAACGATTTATGACTGATTCACAAGCCTTGTGAGTGTGACAAGGAGGTGATAGTGACTTTTAACAACTCTGGAAAAAAAGAGGTAAGAAGAGGCTTTGTGATTAAGCAGACAACCACACATAGTTTGTACGATCGAGAATTAAACGTTTCTTTTCGCAGTGTTGTTATATTTTTAAGTAGTCATCCATTTACACTTTTGTACATCGTCTTTATTTGTACTTCCAGCATATTTTATAACATTTATAACATTGTTGTGTTTCTATCAAATTTACGGGGATGAGGAAATTGCAAGTTTGATTCGCTGTATGTCTAGTACATATGGCCAATAAAGCTGATTTTGACTTTTGAGAAATGACAGATTTTTGGTGAGTAAAATGTTACAATTTTTCTAAACAATAAAGCCAGTTTGAGGCTGTTATTGATGTTATACACACATAATACACACATTTTACTGCAGTGCTGCATTGAGGCCTATGTGCATGTGATTGTAGTGTTATATCGCAGGTTTAACTTTTACAAACAATATATTAATTACTAACTGTAGAATGAAGCTAACAATCATTCTATAAATATAGTGCGGCATAAAGACAAATCTTAAGATTAATACTGCAGTTTAACCCTATTCTAAGAAAACTAAATAAAAGTTTAATTTAAAGTTTAACTGACTGTTAATAAAGACACTCCATAAATTAACTGTTTTTAATGTAATATTAACCAGATATTAGTTCACATTTTGGTAGAATGTGATTTATGCAAATAAGTAATCTCAGTCTATTTCCAAAAATGGATAAATCTGTATTATTCATTGCATTCGCATGAAAACGCACTTCCAGTCATGCGGAATGACAACAAAAATCCTAGTGCAAACAAGCAGGGTCCCAGTCCTTCGTTTTCAAACCCCTAAAAAAATCAGATTTTTTCACCATTTTGGTAATAGACCAGGGGTGACCAACCAGTCAGAAACTAAGAGCCACTTTTTTCTGTGTTAGATTCCACAAAGAGCCACATCATACACATGGGCACACATAAACATCATACCATTCCTTAATCTTGAATGCACGCACGCACACACAGACCTCTGCTCAGCCAGATCTAATGAAAATTAGAACCTGAACCGAGCGCGCGCAACCTGTGAGGTGAGCGACCTCCGTGAACTTGGCCCCCCACCCAACGCCAAAAAATGCGAAAATAGTCGCATTCGTTTGTGCTTCGTTTGTGCTGCAAAAAGTTTCGTTTGTGCTTTTATAATTTTTCAGATATTAAACAATAAATATAGCGTAATATCTCAAAAACCAAAGAAGCTCCAACGAAAATCTTTGCAGCACAAACGAGCACAAACGAAGCACAAACGAAGGAGACTGTATCTGTTCATTTTGGAGCTATCTGGGGGGCTGAGTGACCTTAGATGACCTATAAAATATTGTTTAATATCTGAAAAACCATAAAAGCACAAACAAAACTTTTTGCAGCACAAACTAATGCGACTATTTTTGCATTTTTTGGCCTCCGGTGGGAGGCCAAGTTCACGGAGGTAAGTGAGCGCCTGCTGCTTGAACTGAGCACGTGCGCGCTTGAACTGAGGTGTGAACTGAGCGCGCATGCTCGAATCGACATTTGCTCTTGCTCAGTTCTAGTCTGCGCGCCTACAAATCTTTATAGCACGATTTTGCGAGCAGGTATTTTCTGCCATGACTACAATGAAATCGAAACAAAGAAATAGGCTTCTTTCACTTGAGGACGATATGCGGGTGGCATTGTCAACAATAAGACCTGATATCAAGAGTTTGTGTTCCAAGCATCAATTACAAGTTTCTGTGACTGTCACTGTGGTCTATTTGTTTGTGTGTTGTCTTGTATCATAGTGTAACACTGTAACTACTTGAATACATTGTGCAACTACAGTAAAACTTCACAATTACATATTTGTACCGTAATACTATTTTTTTTAATTAGGCAGAATCAGTGTAAACAGTATTCTCATATCATCTAGGACTAGGTATAAGGTGTTGTTGCATGCAAACTCTCGAAATGAAACAAATAAATAAATAATAATAACAATGCTACGGAGATTTTAAATATCCATTTCCTTATAAGGGTGCCGGGAACTTTTGAAAGGCTTTCCAATGGTGCCTCAAACAAGAAAAGGTTGGGAACCACTGCTCTAGAGCCACGGGTTGGCCACCCCTGTAATAGACTTTCAGAATATTGCTTCAATACTTTTAGTGTTATCTTAGCCAATATTTTTCATTTCTCTGCAAACAATAGTTTAATTTTAAAACGATTGAAGCAAACTTTTTAAACTGTTTGGTGACCGCTAAAGACAACTGCAACGCAAATGGATGCTCAATGTGTGATTTAAAAAGGCAGCGATCAACAATGAACATAGTGCAGCAATAACTTCAATACACAAAGCTGCTTTCAGACGGTCTACAAAAGGAAATGGGCCTTCATAACCAAACTGAACCAGCTTTTGTTAAGATAACACAATAGCCCCTTTCACACATACAGACATTCCCGGCAAAATACTGGTATGTTGCCTGCATGCACGTATGTGTGAACAGACAATTGCCGGGAAATTCGTTCCGGGCACTAGTAACGTTCCCGGTATATTGCCTGCATTCTCCTCCATGTGAAAGCGGAACGAAGATTCCCGGAAAAGCGTGCAGAAGTTCTGAACGAGCTGATGTCACCCACTGCTCTGAGCCAATCAGAACATTCTGGAGTGGGTCAATCGCTCAATTTCACGTGTGCTCATTTCGCGGGTCTAGCCGTTCAAAAGGTGTCGCTGGTTGATGATGTCACAGAAAATTCACTCACTGTTTACAGAAATCACAGTCGGAAATTGGAATGACAGCAAAATCAAAGCGCTTCTAATAATTTGGGCGGATCAAGACATTTATCACGACACCAAAGGAACAGTTAGTTACTGCAGTTATTCATGTTTACAAAGGCGCAGCTGTTTAAAGCATGTTGCCAGTTGATGATGTCACCGAAAATACTGGGATTTTGAAACGGCTGTGTGAAAGTTTCTTTTCTGTCTTTACCAGTAAAGGGGAGTTGTGGTCCAGTGGTAAGGGACTTGGACTGGTGTCCAAGAGGTTGCCGGTTCTAATCCCCCCTACTACTGGTTCTACAACTAAGTGTCCTTGGGCAAGACACTGAACCTCACATGCCCCCCGGGCGCCGCACCATGTGGCTGCCCACTGCTCCGAGTTTGTTTCGGATGGATTAAATGCAGAAAATACATTTCACTACAATGTGTACCATTGAGTAAATATATGTATGTGACAAATAAAATTTGAATTTAAAGTTGTTCTGATATTTTACCGCCATTGCTGTGTGAAAGGGGCTATTGTGATTTAAATTAGTAAAAGTGATTTGGTAAATTGGGAAAATGTCTAAATATGATGCTTGTAAATTTCAACACGTTACTGCCACTTTCGTTTTAAGGCACATTTTTTGATGAAGATTCGTAAGCACTGGGCATGATAATAATCCCCCCTACCACTGGTTCTGCAACTAAGTGTCCTTGGGCAAGACACTGAACCCCACTTGCACCCTGGGGGCCACGGCTTAAGCTGCCCACTGCTCCGGGTTTGTGTGTGTTCACTTCACAGTGTATGTGCACTTTCACGGATGGGTTAAATGCAGAGCACAAATTCAGTATTGTCCCTAGTGGTCATATTGCCATCACCTCACTTTCCTTCCTATATTTGCTTTTAAAAAATGTGACATTTCAAGCAGGTTTAGATAATGCTTTGGTGTGTGAGGAAAGAAAAGCAATGATCACAAAATTAAGTAAATATTTTTCAAAACATGCAGAAGAGTGAGAGAGAGAGAGAGAGTTTGAGCTTGGACTTTGAAATATGTCGATCTTCTCACCTCTTGGCGCTGGTGGAGAGGAATTTTGAGGTTTTGCTCATGTTGGCTTTGCTTTCTCGCTTTTTCCCAGGTGTGCCTTTCTCCTGCGGCTGCTGGGCTGTAGACGAAGATGAGCTGGAACTGGCATGCGAGTCCTCATCCGACATACCGCTCTAACATTGAGAGACTGCCGTTATCTATACCGTTACCACACAATATTAAACACCCGTGTTTACATTTGAGATAGACGGAGTAACCAATCACGTGTCGACGCACGCCGATTCTAAAGAGGGCTGACCTTTACTTGCTAAAGTGCCATCACATCCGTCACATTCATCCTCAAAAATCCCCATGTCGGCTTTAATTTAAAGATGCGTGGATTATTCTAGAACATCATCCGCTTTTTTATCCGCACGGCCAAAGCACCGAGCCGTGGCGTATGATCAACAACACGAGATCAAAACAAAGAAAACACGCGCACGAATCGATCACTAAACTTCAGCTTATTCACTCGAAGTGGTGAAAATACTCGATGAATACACTGCGAAATACCAGTAAACGTGTCTGCCGTGCAGTGGTTTGCACAACGCCTTCGTATAATCTCCACAACGTGTTTTACACCCATCGCACATAATAGACTAGAACAGTGATCACTTGTTGACAGCAATACGCAAAAAAGATGAGGTTTGTTTAGGATTGTAAGGTTTGTACCTCCGTTGGTATTGGTGTGTGCCCGTGCCGTGGACGCGCGTCTCCAAAGACGGAAGTGCAATAGTCATGCACACGCGCGCGAGGGGGGATGGGGTACATTTAGACTAAACAGGCATTAAATCAAATAACCACACGTTACGATTCTAAATCGTCGAATTACAACATAAAGGTCAATCGTACCGATAATTTCTAACTGTCAACTTCACACGTGCGTTATAAAAAATAACGTAAAAAAAAACTTATTACACCGTCAGTCCTGTCATTTTTAGTGTCTTTCAACGTATAAAATGTGGTATTATACAGCAGAGTTTATATACAGAGAGTTGTCTTAAAAAAACAAGTTTTCAAAAAACATTTTCATAACTGGCGGTATTTTTGTTATTTAAACAAATATTTAGCAAATTGCTTAAATTCTCAGCCCTTGACGTTTTGATAAGAACACATCGAAAATTTTGTTATCATTTATTAGTCATTAGCGGTTGGCATCTTCAAAAAATAAATATATAATCAAATAATAATAATACGGTAAAATAATAATATTGTTCAGTTGTGCTTTAGAAATCATAATTTACAGAAATGTTTAGTGGTAGGGGACATGACTCGGGCAAGACGCTAAACCCCCAGCGACGGCTGCCCACTGCTCCGGGTTTGTGTGTGTGTTCACTTAACTGTGTGTGTGCACTTCACTGGATGTGTTAAATGCAGAGCACCAGTATTGTCCCTAATGGCCATATTGCCATCACCTCACTTTCCTTCCTTTTCTTTTTTCTTTCCATTTCATTCTTCGTTTCTCATGAAATTGTGAGGCAACCAAAATAAAGTGAAGTAAGGAGAATGAAATAAGAGACAAAGGGGCCAAGGTCGGAACCAAAAAAGGAATTTGTAGTCTAAATTTAACCCACAGCAATGAAGTTGACATACACACTGTAAAGTGAACACACTGGAGCAGTGAGCACCCTCGAGTTGGTACTCAAACCCTGGTGGCAGGTCCGACTCCCTACCACTAGGGCACAGCTGATTATGATGTAAATGTGTCCGGTTGTTAAGACTGATAATTACCTTGTAAAAACACTGGGAGCGAAGATCAGAGCTCCTTACTGTCAGTTCTAATTTCTTAAATGTAATGTAAAGTGTGTTTGTCAATATGGCCACTAGAGACCATAATGAAATTATGCATTTAACCACCCAGTAAAGTTACCGGTATACACACACACAAACCAGGAGCAGTGGGCAGCCTTACGCCATCACACTTCACATCACCGGAGCATGCAGGTTATTCAGTTATTTCAGTTATTGTTCAGATTCAGAAGATTTTACACTTCACTTTTCTGATAAATCACCAAAACTTGTGGCATAATTCTCCAAGTACTGTATTGTGCACTTACCGTTGTTACCGTAACTAAACCCTTATCTGAACACAACTATACATGTATTCCTTTATCTTTTGATTTAGGCAATTTTCTGATTAAGGCAGTTTATCTGATTGTATGTGTGATTGTGACCTCCTTCTGGCCTTCAGGAAATTTCCTGTAAGTTTTCAAAGTGGGAAAATCCCCCGTGTGTATGCTGCTCTGAACAAGAATTTCCCTCAGGGATGAATAAAGTATATACACCTACACTGTAAGCCCGGCTACGGTGAGTTTACTTAAAAAAATTTGTGTAAACCGGTTGCCTTAAAAAAACAAGTAGATACAACTTAAAAATTGGTAGACTAAAATTGCTTTTTTAAGTTCAATACACTAAATGTAAAGTTTATTCAAGTTAAAATGATTTGTAGTGTCAATTCATTTACCAGTTTACTCTACTAAAAATGTTAAGTCAAGTACACTAGCGTCCAAGTTCATTAAACTTAAAAATAGTTATATATCAATATAAGCAGCAAGACACACATTAAGCAAATATTTTTTCTATTTTATTTCAAGTTCTGTGACAGACAAAGTTTACAAAGTTGACAGAACAAATTAACAACAACAACAACAAAAACACAAGAACTTAACACTAAAAGGAAATTAATAAATAAACATTGATACATGTGTTACTTAATTTGAATAAAATAAAAAGGTGACATTCTAACACTGTAATGAAAAAATAGCAAAACAGTTAATCTATGTGTTACTCAATTTAAATAAAAGAAAAAAGTGACATTCTAATGCGGTCAACCAGGCTTAATGACTTTCAACTTTACAACAATGCCAGTTTGCCAAAAAATCATGTTTATCGATCTGTGTTACTGAATTTGAAATAAATAACAAAGATACATTCTAATGCTGTCAAGCAGCTTACAACATTCAACAACATTCCAAAAGTGCCAAACAGATTGTCATTTCAAAGTGCAAAATCACAAAGGAAGAACTGACATATGAACTATGTATGTCGTGATCAGAAACCTAATTGAAACTAAGCAGATTTGTCAATGTTTGAAATGTGGAGGTCAGCTCACTTCTACCCAGCTTGAGATACAGTCTATGTGTATGTCAGTTCAGAGAAGATCTTGTGGCAGGTTGATCCATCACCACACTCCCTTCAAGATGATGCCGACTCTACTCTAGATGGGTTCAACTCAGGACCAGCGCAGAGGATTCCCACTGGTGTTGCTTGATATTAGTCCTCGTCACTAATGTCCTGAAAGAGAAAGTTTGACACATGTAAAGAAAGGGTTGATAAATGATGCACCATCACATGTACACAAAACTGTACATTTCCAACAAGGACATGGTTCTGTTCATGCATAACTCCAGTGTCGCAGCCTATAGTGTTTAAACAGCTTTCATCTCTTTTCATGAATTTGCAATACTTACATTTCCAAAGCATCACTTTCTGTGGCCTGCAACACATTAGAAACAACTCTAATTAGAAACATACAGCAATTTAAAGTAATCACAATAATATAGATCTCATCTTAATATCATATTAAATCCTAATTCAAACTAGTTAATGTTAAGGAATGTTAATACTTCACCCTCACAAACGTGTCAGCTAATATATATGTCACCAGTATTATATTAAAAAAACAAAATCTCTTAAAAAATAAAATTACATCAAATTAAAGTGGTCAATAGGTCTAAACGAACGTTTTACACTGCTCACAAACTTACCCACGACGTAAAATACTGTAGAATTAGCTTACACGAGACACGAATGTTTGGTGTCTTTTTTTTGTGGCGTCTCTTCATTCCCTGGCCTGAGCAGCGCGGTTGCTAGAGGTACCTGAGCGTTGTTCGTTCCCTCAGAGACTCTTCGGGTAATAAACGTAGAAGTAAACTGGAGTTTCTCCGTGAGGAAAGACTCTCACAAATCACCACTTATGAAAAACTTTCCTCATCTCTCGTCTGGTACCGCGGCGGCGCTCCGCTACAAACGTTTGTCAATGCTCACAAACTTCGCATGTGGCCAATTCCACTGTGTGAATGTCCAAAATTCGGTTAAAACAACGTTTATTGGTGCTCAGAAACGTCTTATTGGTGTTTAAATTAGCCTATATTTCACAGCCGAGCGAAAATGTCCTGGTAACATTATTAACTGTTCACACGTTTCTTACGACGTGACTATGCGGCTAACGTGAGAAGTAAAAGGTACACAGGTTAGCTTACTGTTAACGCTAGCTAGCTAGCAAGAAAGGAAAAATACTTGGCAATAAGTTATCGAATCCGCTACTCACCAGATACGACGTTAGTAGAGTCTCCTGCTGGTGTTCCAGCGCCTCAGCGGCCGTGCGTCGCCTCAGTCTTACACAGTCCGGCCGCTTCAGAGTAGTTGGTTTGCGCATTCGCGGCTGATATTTTACCGCGTGAAAAATGTTCATCCCCCGTTTATCATACAATCTCAAAGCGGCCAATCAATGACCTTTAAATTCTGTTGCTATGACGTTAACGAATGTGTTCTTAAACCAGAACTTAGTTTTTTTTAGTTAAGTTAACTTAAAATTGTTCACTTATAGCATTACTAATAAATATAAGTGCAATCAGCTACAATGTAGTTTAATAAACTTACATTTCATAGTAATGAGATAAAACTCAAGTATTTGATTACATTGTAATTGATTATTTGATTAGATATGATATCCGGGCTTACAGTGTACCTACCTACCAGCATCGACGACAACCGTAAGTGACTTTAATACACGTAAAACAACAGCGTTCTCTGCTCGTGTTTGTTTCAAACCACATCCATCTATCGTCGAGACCTCTAGATTCATAAAATCCTTAAAAACTTTAGCGACTTTACGTTGGTCTGAAACTAAGAATAGCGCTATATAAATAAACTTGAACTTGAAAAACTGATTATAAAGGACACATAATAATTTTATTACATTAAACATTAAACGGGTATATTAATTTCAGATGTGTGAAATCAGAGGTCCATAAACATTCGTTCTTCAATCAGCAATCAGCAATTCCCTTTTCACATTTTGACATCATTTAGCAATTACTTTGTAAAAAGCTTGTTGTTTTAGAAAAGACTTTGGTTTGGTGACTAGTATCAGAGTCAATGGTTTCTTCTACTTTTTTCTCTAACAAAGTTAGTACTAGAACTCTCAAGCTGGTGGTTCACACTTAATTTACTTTGCACTTAATACTTAATTTATCCTCTTAGTAAAATTTTCCAATTTACTGTGTGCTCATTTCCTTACTTTACTTTAATTTACTTTACAGTCTTTTGGCAGATGCTTTTACTCCAAAGCGACTTACAAAAAAGAGGAGCAAGTGAAGCATGTTGTCTACAATAGGCTACTGTAGATGTCTGCTTCTCTGCTTTCTGATTCTCTGTAGTCGTCTACTTTCTGGTTATGCTTGTAAAAAAAGCATACAGCTCAAAAGACTCAACATCCTTGTCACAGGCAGTTGTGGCCTAGAGTAGAGTGGGTGTGGCTTTAGTATTGGACTTGCCTCCCAAGCGCTACAGGTTAAAATCTCAGACCGGTGGGTTCTAAAGCTGAAGCAAAGTGGGCTTTGAGCAAGACACTGCCCACTGCTCCGAATTTATGTGCGTTTACGTGTGTTGTGTGGCTTTTCCAGGTAAGTGGAGGTTCTGATAGAAAATCTACTTCTTGAGAAAACATTTTGCACGTGCTATTTTCTTTTACTCTTTTTCACTTGTGACACACATACGAAATCTTTGAATGAGGATATAGAAATTCTGATTACCATCATAACAGATCTTTATTTTGTAGAATTTAAAAAATATATTTTTAAACTAAAACACATTTTGACAAAGGAAACCACTTTTTCAAACACACACCAGTATACATTTATATACACACATTCTTGCTATGGCTTCCACATTTTCCACAGACATAAAGGAAAATAGCAACATCATGTGTATTACAGCAAAAAAAAAGACAGATTCATCAATACCAAACCATAACTTGTGTCACAAAACTAGTCTGTTTGCCTCATGTATTACTTCTGTCTCTCCTGCCTGGTCAGAACAGGTTATTACTTAACAGACAAAACAAAAGAAATAAGAAAATGGAAGGTAACAAGAGTACACACACACACACACACACACACACACACACACACGACCCTTGAATTGCAAGATGAGAGTTAAGCTGCAGAACACACACACACACACACACACACACACACACACACACACACACACACACACACTATGTGATATTTAGAGCGAGATGGTCCTCATAACCAGATAAAAAAAATGAAATCTGAAATGTTTACTTGTGCACACAACCCCAATAACTACCCGGCTAAATGCGAAAAAAGACAGGATGTCTTTAAAAAAAAGCGCATCAGCGTTGAGGCTTCCTGACCAATCACAGTCCACTACACGTATATTCAACTCGAACGGATTTAAAACTCCAAATTATCTTTTTATTTTTACTTTGTACTCCTACTAATGAAAACTCACTTGTATAAGCACATTTTAAGCAAAGCGTCTTAACTATGCAGTCTTGCGGCTAACTTCTTGGTCAGCTCTGTGTAACTATGACAGCAGTCAAAATTACACCAAAGCATTTGTGCGAAAATCATTTATGAGCACGTTCAAACTGAAATTGCAGGGTCATTCTTTTTGGAATTCATAAAGATATTTAGTACAGACGAATGGACTAACAACATCAAACATTCTGGTGTCTCTCGGTCAGAAGCTCTGACTAGCAGCTAGATCTCCATTCTTCTCAACTTTCACACTGCCACCTAGTGGGAATCTCAAACAAGAACATCAAAAAACCGCATAAGAGATTGTCACTTTTTGCACAGACAGTATGAATCTCTAAACAAACGCAAAGTTGCTTGTTAGTATCTACAATGAAGCCTATTCCAACATTAGAAGTCCTGTGAATCCCAGTTTGCTTTCCGCTGGCGGTTAGGCCTGGACTTTGAAAGCCAGGAGGCGTTCCGAGTGCATGTTGTTGAGGGAGCGCAGGTCAGGCAGCTTCAGGAGCAGTTTGGTGAAGATGGCAATCTCGTTGGGATGGTTCTTGGTAATCAGGTTGCGCAGAGCTCGTATCAGCATCTCCTGGAGAGCCTCCACCGAGTTGACGTTCTCAAGACCAGAACGATCTGTCAGAAGACAACAGATGAAAAAGTCTGTTATTAACCGGTCTTTTTGGCACTACTTTGATCCCATAGAAACACTGGAGTGCGAGTCATCTCAAGATCAGACGAGTATGGCTGAATGGTAGCAAAGCTGGATTAGCGGTGGAATCGAGATTGACATCTTCTAACAATTAATTGTGAAGCTCTAAGAAATACCATATTGTACACAAAGATGCAATTAAAATCTTAAAAGTTTTTCTGAATGCAACTGTGGTCCAATTTGTCGGCCTTTGGTGCTACGAAGCTGCATCGCTACTTGCGGAGTACTAACTAACACAGACATAAAGAGTCAGCTATGGCAAGCTACATTAACATTTAACCTCTAAAGTAGACATTTATTGATGGTGCACCTTATAATCTGACACGCCATTAAGACAGAAAAATCAGACTGTTGTTACCAGTGTGGAGAATGAGAATTATATGAGACAACAGGAAGTAAAGTCTACCTGCTGACACCAGCACTACGGCGGTGAAGAGACTCATCTCCTCTTCAGTGAGGTTGAGCGCTTGCAGCTTTTCGGTGAAATCAAACATGGAGTTGAGCAAATCTCCTGAGCCCATGGAGCGTAGAGCCTCAATACTGTAGATCCTTCCCTTCAGAAACGTAACCGTGCGCTCTTTCACATCAAACAGCGACATGAAGCGCACAACCAGCACCTGAGGGACACACAACATCATACTTTCAAAAATGACGGCACTTGGGTTTAGTCCAGGCTTTCTGAAAACACGAGAGAGTAAATCGAATAAAACAAGAAGAATGTTTCTAAACACGATGTTAGAACTGAGATGAACGGAATGTTACATTCATTCATTTATTTATTCTCTGACCTGCTTTTCTATTTCTGGGTCACGTGGAGTTGGTGGCAACACTGGGGCTGAAATAAAATCTAAATTCAGAAATTTGGAAAAAAATTCTCGTTTTTATAGAAAATAGAACTTGAAATTTCTTGTTTTGAAGTTACGTACCATACAGACAGCAGCTTCTGTATGGAATCAGATTTTTTAAATATTAAACGTAAATTAATAAAAAATTATTAATTTGAATTATATTTTCTACTCTTGATTGTATACTCTTCATAGCAATATATGCATTGGTACTAATATAACTACTAATGAATGCCATTATTTCTTTCGGTCTTTTGGTTTTCGGCCAAGAATTTTCATTCCGGTGCTGCACTACTAAAAACACGTGCATTTGTTTCGGTGCTGATCAAGCTGACTTGAAAAAAAGCTGTCATTGAAAGAAGTGAGATGCCTCTACAGTGGTGGCAGAAAGACAAATTATGATTTAAAATCCTTGCACACATGGCAAAGAAATCTCTGTGCCCGCCACCATCCACTGTGCCTAGTGAAAGGGTTTTCAGTGAAGTGGGCATGCTTTATGAACCCAAGAGTTGAGTTCTCTGAATGTTATTTTTTATTTCGGTTCGAAAGCATGCCTATAATTTATATCAATGTAATTAAAATTATTCTTATTTAATATAGCACAGTTTTGTGATTCAGTTGTTCTTGTGTTGTAGAATGTACTTAAGTACAAAGTTATACTAAATAAAGTTTTGCACTAATGCAAAACCCCTCCCCTTGTTGTACAGGTCTCTGTTCTGTGTGGACTGTGATCTGTTCTGTGTAGCACCAGGGTCCTGAAGAAACGTTGTCTCGTTTCACTGTGTATCGCTCTGCTATATGTAGTTGAAATGACAATAAAGCTTCTTTGACTTTGACTAATGTTTTACTACATGGTGTGTTATGATTTTATTTTTTGATAAGTCTGATTTAGTCTTCATTTTTTAAACTATCGGTTAATTAATTGGTTATCGGCAAGCACGGCCCAACCTAGTTATCGTAATCAGTAAAATTCAATATCGGTCGACCTCTATATGGCATATTTATTTAGTTTTTATTTGTTATTCCACACGCTTGTAGCTGCTACAAGACTTGATGTTTCAGCCACCACCACTGCAATAAAAATGTTAAAACATGTAATAGGTCATACTTAAAGTAGTTTTTAATGTAGCTAAATAATTGCCCAAAAAAAAAAAATCGCAATTATGATTTGGGCAAAATCGCACAGTCCTACCCTGCAGTTGCAACTTTATTACTAAAAAAGCAGTGGCAAAATAACACTGAAATCTGACTTATGCGTCATGCTGTTCTTACCTCAAAAGTGCCAGCCTTGAGCAGGCTGACCTGGTCATGCTGAGATAAATCTTTGAACCCTGGGATGCGCTTGGCAAACTCCACCACCTCCCGCACGGCAGGCGTGAAGCTCATGGAGAACTCTTCCCAGATGCTGTGGCCCGACTTCTGCGGGTGAACGTGAGGTGAAGTGTTCATCGGACAAACCTGTGAGGAAAAACAACGGTTTACATGTCTGCGTTTCGTCACGACAATTCTTAGTAACGTACCAGGTGCGACTTCTTGTTCCTCGGACAAGCTGGGAAATCGTAGCTGTTGTGGTTCTCTTGGGCTCTCAGAGAAGCCTCACCTCTGGACATTGTGACCGGACAGTCTTCCGGAAGCAGGCCGTGTTTGGAGGAGGAATTGTTGTGTCTTTTCCAGACACTAGTGGTTTCCGCGTTTTGCTGTAGCGTGCTGACCTCCTCTTCTCCGCTGTCAGTAGAGCTGTAGGAGTCGGGCTCAGGGCTGGATTCAGACGGACTGCTCCGTGGAGATGAGTTGCTGTCCTCAGAAGCAGTGTCGGTTTGGCTGCCGAGCGACAGCGGCTGGTTACCATTGCTGTTCATCATGTTGTTCATGGCCTCCTGCATTTCCAGAAGCATGCGCTGCTTCTCTCGCTTCGGAATCCGTCCAAAACGCACAGCTGGGGATCACACAAAAAAAAATCCTTGTTGACACAATGTAACATTTAAGTTTATACAGTTTAAGTACAGTGGTACCTCGACTTACGAATGTCTCTACTAACAAAAGTTTTGAGCTACGAAGCGTACCATCGAGAAAATATCGTCTCTCGCTACGAAATTGTTTCAAGATTTTCTTTACCGCTAGCATGCGTGTTAAAAAACACTATTAAAATGTTTTCGCACATCAAACGAACTGAAATAAACACTTGTTGGTTACAGAGAAAAAGAAGCAGGGAGCTCCATTTTCATCTTCACATTATACATACACACACTTGGAGGGAATTGTCGCGCCTCATCTGCTCTCCCATTGGGTGTCTCTGTCTCACAGCTAACTCACACAAATCGTTTTTTGTTAGTGTTCTTTTAACATAAATAGTTTTATGTGTATTATGTGTACTGTTACACTCTGATATAAAAAAAAACAAGCAATCGGCATATCCCGGGACTGTAGCAAAACTGTAACTTGTGTGTTCTTCAACCACAGATTGTCTCATCTCTCACTCGCCTGCATAGATGCTCGACCAGAAAGGTAAATAAACTGATTTTTATTTATCTTTTGTCACACAGTATTTATTTTTAATTGGGTTTTTTTCCCCAATAACGGTTATGCTACATGTTTTTTGTTACTGTTTTTACATTATTTTATCATTTATAAAAAAATTGTCTGAATTCAGGGGAGATTGGAACAGATTAGGGCATTTACATGTTAATTGCGTATTTACTTACCAAATTTTTGCCTTACAAAACTGCTCTCAGCAAGTACGTAAGTATATTTACCACTATGATTTGTCTCATCTCCCATATTTATACAAATACTATGTTCTACACTCTATTGGGACACTGTAATAAGTGCCAATGTATTATGTAAGACACAAATAATAAAGGAAATACACTTGTCCATTTCTTTTGAAAATTTACTACACTTCAATTCATTGACACACTCACCATCTCTGGACATTCCCACAAGCAGACACTTCTTGAAACGGCACTGCTGGCAACGGTTTCTGTTGATGCGCATGATGGGGCAACTTTCGTTCTTAAGGCACTTCTTGTACTGAATGTTCTGCTGGATGCTCCTCCGGAAAAAACCCTGCAGGCAGAGGGGTAAGACAGGCGTAAAGGTCAGTGCAGTGAGTAGACCCTGTCATCAACTCGAAACCCTGTTCTGTCATGAAGCTGCTCTCGGACAGGCAAACCTGCTGCCTCCCGCTGTTTGGCTTTCTGCTGGTCATTAACCTAAATTTATAATTCAAGGACACGCAGAAGACAAAAAGACCCAGATATATGGCATGGGTAACAACAACCCTGTCTACAACAACCACAGCAACACAGAAGACAATTTTGTACACGCAAAAAACAGACAAAAAAAAGAGGATAAGACCCCCTGCTCTGATATATTAAAAAAGACTGATCACATAGAGTGAAATCCTGGAAGAAAATGTGGCCATCGACTCTCTAACGCGTCATTTTCTCACCTTACATCCCTCACAGGCGTGAACACCGTAGTGAAATCCCGAGGCCACATCTCCACACACTTTACATAGCAGCACCAAACCGTTAATCTCTGCAGGAGCAGAAATACACAACAAAGTGAGACACACAATGCAAAACTCATGTTGGCTTTCTCCTCTGAACAAACTCAAAGTCTGTTTCCTCAATCAAGACCAGCATATAGAAATACGTCTATAAAGAAGCTAGGCGAATCTTGCTGTGTTTATAACAAATCCTGCAAGTTTTCAGTAATCGGCTGTATATGGAGGACAATATGAACTAAACAACTGTATCTGTAACAATATGTATGTAGTGACTTTGAAAACTCTGCTTATATAACAGTTCAGTAATTATACAGGGAAATCTAAAAATCTGTCAAATTCTTTAAATATGTAAATTGTCATATTATATTAAACCTATGATACTCAGTAGCTATTAAAAATAGGAAGAGAAACGCAAGTCTAGTACTGCTACAGCCACCAACACTGCAGCGATGCTTCAGATCCTTACACAACCTAAAGGCTGTGTAGTTTCGTGGTTTAAAAATAAATAAAAACTTTTTGGCTGTCTTATGCCATATTAGCCAGTATATGAATTTTGAGAAATTATTAAAGTCACACCAGAAAAAAAGGTATTCTATAAGAGAGTAAAATCTTTTTTTTAATTGATATAGTTTGCTGTTTTGTTTATATTTCTAAATAGTTTAAATACAGAATTTTAATATTTAGTATATAGTATTTTTT